>BRDA01011061.1:0-72824 GCA_036984385.1 Crenuchus spilurus | reverse complement strand
TCCCAACTTTTTTGGAATCCGGTTTGTAGAAGCGTTATCTTTGGAAAAAGGAAAACACTATGTTCCAGCATGAAAACCTCATCCCATATGTGAAACACGATGGTGGTATCATGGTTTGGGCCTGTTTTCTAAGTTCTCTGAAAAATCTGTCTGTGAGCTAAATCTCAAGAGAGTGTGGGTCATGCAGCAAGACATCAACTCTAAGCACACAAGTCAACGTTGAACGTTGTTTCATTTCAATATGTACTGCACTGTATGTAGCTGAAATGACAATAAAAACCTCTTGAACTCTTGAAAGTAAAATTCCATCAGTAGATTTAACTTGAGGTCTGATTGACCTCCTTTCATGTTTGCCTTTGCCAATGTTGAGAAATATTTCTTGTAAATGATTTTTCCCCAAAAGCACGAGTGTGCAGTTACCAATATTCCATTGGCCTAAATCTCCATGTTCATGATCATTTCTCCATATTTCACTCGCAAATCTGTCTGCAGTATTTTCAAACTCAAGCGCTGGTACTAAACTGAAGTGAAGCATCGCTTTTATTCAAAAGCCAGGTTTTTTACAGTCATTTCCCCCTGCCTTCTGGCTTTAGAGATGGTGTGGAGCAGAAGAGCTTTCAGAGCTGTGGTTCACTGGACGTGGTCATGGCATCAGAAACCTGAGCAAGCATGTCAAATCACTCTGCTGCAGCCCAGCCAGACAGGCCGGTTGAGGGCTTTTGACGTTTAAAAGGAGGTTATGCCATACAAGGTTGAAATGAGGAGCTGTAACCTCCACGGCTGCAGGACTGAAGGACAGCTGAGTGGAAGCTGACTGCCTTGCTGCCCTTCACTCTCATCCATATGCCCATATAAACATTTGACTCCATCAATCACATTTATTATCATCACTGCACTTAAAATATTAATAATGACCTTTCATGACCTCATGGAACCTTTATGCTAATCGGAGTAAAACACCAGTTTGCAATACATCACTGTGTAAATCCTGGGCAACTCCAGCTATGATGATTTGATTTTTGGAGTCCCCCAACTGTGAGACACATCTGTCTCTGTGTTTGTGTGTCTGCGAGCTGGTGTGTATATATGTGAGGCCTGCACGGAGCATTTTAGGACAGTAATCACTCAAAAGTGAGACATGGTATGTTGAAATGTATCTATCTACCTGATTCAAGGTCTGACCTTGGTTATATATGCAGGTACGTACTTGTACATGTTAGCATGAGACTGTCAGAAACAGCAGGCCTTCAGGTCTGATAGATGTTTCTAGCTTGCAACACATTAAACCAGTGTGCTTGCCCTTCACCCCTGCCTTCTAGCTTGTAAAGCAATTTTAGGGTTTTGCTTTCACTCTAACCAGAACAGTCCTAAATAACAATCTGATTATAATTACTGAGTGATTTACCACAGATCATTCAAACACGTGAAGGAATTCTGACTGAAGCAAAAAATCAAGCATTTTGATATATAAACCTCATTTCCAGAAAAGATGGGTCACTAAAATGCAATAAAGTATTAAATCTGTGATTTGTTAATTCGCTTGAACTTTAATTTAACAGACAAAAGGACAATTATGGTAAATGTGTTAAATATAAACATGCAACATGCTCAAAGTTAGGACAGAGTCAAAATAAGACTGAAAAGTACAAGTAACACTGGAAGGTTCCACAATTAGCAGTTTAACAGGTGACGCCATTAAGATTGAGTATGAAATGAGCGTCCACCAAAGACTTGGACTTTACAACCAAGGATGGGTTGTGGTTCACCATTTTGGGCCAAACTCAGAGAATTGTTAGTCAGTTCAAAGACAATGTTTCTCAGTGCAATATTTCAAAGAATTTAGGTCTTACAACATGTACAGTTTATAATATCATGAAAAGATTTGCAACGTCAGGGGAATTCTGGGCGTAAAAGGTCAAGGGAGGAAACGGCTGTTGAATACACAATGTTTGAGTCCTCAAGGCAGTATTGTTTGAGAAAACAATCATTTTATCATGGGCTCAGGAGTACTTTGGAATTTGTCACTTGACACAGTCTACCACTGCATCACTAAATGCAACCTGAAATGTCAGAGTTTTTTATTTTTTTTATTTTTATTTATTTATTTTTTTTAAATGGACATCAGATTCTACGTGTCAAAGGTGAAAAAGACTGTTTTCATCCAGAGATCCAGACTCTTACCAATGAAAAGTGCAAAAGAATAGCAATACCTCTGATGAAATGGTACTGCATCTGTACCCACAGTATGGGTGATCTCTATTGATGTGAAAGGCTATATTGGTATTTTGGAGAGACATGCTGCTATCTGACATCTTCCCAGAATCTCAGCAGGACAATGCCAGGCCTCATTCTGCATGAGATACAACGGCATGGCTTTGTAGACACAGAATGTGTGTACTTGACTGGTTTGCCTGCAGTCCAGATCTGTCTCCTGTTGATAATGTTTGGCACATCATGAAGAGGAAAGTCAGACAATGGTAAACATTAACTGTTAAGTCTTGTATACAGAAAAAATGGGCAGAAAGTCCACTTGTAAATCTGCAACAATTAGTATTTTCAGTTGCCAAATGATTAAATGGTATAATCACATGAACATCTCAACTTTTCTGAGTGTGTTGCAGGCATTAATTTAAAAATGTGTTAGTCAAATTAAATTTGTCATCGGAGATGCTTCTCTCTGTCCTTTTTTCTGTTAAAGTTCAGGTGAATGAACAAATGACAGATTTCAGTTTGTATTGCATATTTATAATGTGTATATAAACCTTTCTAGAAATAATGCTTGTATATGGAGCCCAGAGGTGGTATTTTTTTTAGAAAGCTATTCTGTTGAGGTCCTGAAATTGAGACCACAACATAATATATTGAGATCACAATTTTTTTTTATGTAAATACAATTTCAAAAAGTAACCCAGTTTAATAGCAACATTTGGACAGTTTAGGAAAACAGAAGTAACATCTCAGCTTCCACAGATGTAGCTTTGCAACTCAACTCATTACTGGTTTAATAGGGTCCTTCCTCTTTTTGCCACAGGACTAACCATTTCAAAGTCTTAGTCGGCCTAGATTTTAAAGGCGATATTTATGTGGTGTTAAGAGAGTTGACTCACCAGAGGCCCCTGGTCTACCAGCATCACTTCACATTTTCACCAGAATCTTGAACCTTCCTTTTGAAGAGACCATAAAAGCACCAACAAACAGATGCTGTTCTGTTACCCCATCACCCCTCTCCCTGTCCTGCTGGCCTGCTAATTAACCAACACATCAAAGTAGACAGAGAGTGTCCCAGGTGATTCAGTATACATGTAGACATTTGCTTAATTTCTTCTCAAATCAGATGTATCCCACTTTTTCCAAACTCTTTTTTGCTATGCTTATGATGAGCTTTATCCTTTACTATGCTTATGATCTTGCTTATGATATACTTGGAAAAACGGAGACCAGTCTTGCCTATGCCACATTTGTAATCACAAGTCCTGTAACATTAAAATATTCTTGTTACTTTGATTTTTGTGGTAGATAGAGACTCATATTGAGTCATACAGTCTAGAAGAGCAATCTAGATGATTATAGCTTTACTTACTGAACCTTATGGTTTACATTGGTGGTTCCTAACTCAGATGTTGGAGTACTAACTCACAGCAACAATTGGATCAGGCATGCTGAAGGAGGGAAAACTCTGGAAACCGACTGATTTTCCTGATTTATTTGAAATATTTGCTGTGTGTATGTATGACTTTTTAAGAAGGGCATATGTGACCCCGCCAGGGAAGACCAGGCCAAAGTCACTGGGCAACTTATTGAGATATCGTGTCACTCACATTAGCAACAAAACTTAGCCACTCAGTATTATTGCTGTAAATGAAAGATAATAGTCCCAGATGTCTATTGTAGTACATATTTTGATCAAAAACAAAACTTAAATTCACAAAAAAGTTGTTTTGAAAGAAAAAAAGAATGACCCTGACTTGGTTTTCCCTGGCGGGGTCACATGTGTCTAGGCTGGTGCCAATGACTGTGAGTAGACATACCACAGTTTGAATGGCCACGCATATATTTACACCCTTGATGGCGACGGTCATGTTTGGCTATTAAGACAAACTTTGCGAGCTAACGTTGAGATATAGAGTATACATACAGTGCTAATCTGGAATGAATCTAGTCAGATTTGACTTCTAGATTGAATAAAAATCCCTGAAACAGCAAATGATGAAGAGATTTAGATTTTTTTTTTTTTTTACGCAATTTTCCTCCCCAATGTAGTAGTAGCCATTCACTCCACACATATGCTAGGACTCTCCCAATCACTTGTAATGTCCCTGACTTTAGGAGGGTGAAGACTAGCACAGTCTCCTCTGATGCATGTGAAGTCAGGCTCCGCCTGTTTTCCAACTGCTGCCCACACATGTAACCCAGAGGATCCCCAGCTCTGATGGATCAGCTGACAGACACCTGAGCCATTACTTAGATTGGCCAGTTTTGCTTTCTCACTCCCCGGCTGTGGATGGCAAGCAGCATGACCCGGGAATCTAACTTGCGATCCTCTGATCAATAGTGTCATCGCTTTAGTCCACTGAGCCACTTTGAGCCTAGATTTAGAACCTTAATCTAATTAATTTACCAAAAGCCCAGATTTTAGTTTTGAGAAAGTGTCTGTTTAACAGGAAGGTCTGGTCTCATGTCCCTTTTGGCCAGTGCAATTACTTACACTATAAAAAGGCTCTCCAGTCTTCTCCACATGGGCCTGATGTGGCTACAGGTTTTCATTCCAGTCAAGCAGGAACCCACCTCATATAACTAAACAGATGTTTGAAGACTGAGACCAACTGATTAAAAAAAGTAGAGCCTGGAGTGCTTCTGTCTGATCAGAAAAGGCCACACTGGCCTTTTGTGGATAAGACTGGTTCCCTGGCTCTCACAAGGCTTTCACAAATAATACTCACTATGTGAAAGTGATTTCCAGCTTCTTTTGGTTATGCTGGTGTTTTTGCTGAGAAGAAAAGCTGCCATCCAAGACTGGTTTTAATTACACCTCGGTGGGCCTCTTATCACCACTGGAGATTTTTAAACAAAACTAACTCTTACAGTGTAGTCATGTTTATTTTTATAGACATATTGGAGCCTTGAGAGCACATTATTTCAAGGCCGTCTGTCCAACCAATTGACAACTATTGTGCGAGATCTCCTCTGGGAGGGCAAAACATAAACAACCTATTTGTCTTGTTCTCTATCTCTCCCTCACTGCCTTGTCTGGAATTGGGTCACAGTTACGCACTGATGTGTTTTCAGGGTGATGTTTTTGTTTAATTATATGAAGATGGTTCTAATATTATTTTGGAGAGCTTTCCTCATGTTCTGTGTTTGAGAGGTGACTGTATTTAAATTTTAAAAGATGAATTTGTTTCCCTTGTTTATGCTTCCTGTATATGTCTGTGAATGCTGTGTAATACCAAATATCTAAATAATGACATTCTCTCTCATATCTCTCTCTCTCTCGCTCACTCTCTCTCTCTCGCTCACTCTCTCTTGCTCTTGCTCACTCTCCCTCACACTCTCTCTCTCTCTCTCTCGCTCACTCTCTCTCTTTCTCTCTCTCTCGCTCTCTCTCGCTCGCTCTCTCTCGCTCTTGCTCACTCTCGCTCACTCTCGCTCACTCTCTCTCTCTCGCTCTTTTTCTCCCCCCCCCGCCCTCTAGATGAAGGTAGACCACCCAGTTATCACTCTGGTGATTCTCAAGATGAATCCCCACACAGCTCGACATTAGCAGCAAAGGTATTGTGTAACACTTCCATACAAGACAACTCCCGTACTCCCCTAAAACTGAAAATACTGTTTCTGTGGAGCTCTTTCTTCATCCTTTCTTTTCATTATATGTAAATTACACATTTCTAGCCTTTTTTGTTTTACAGTTATACTCCGTATGGCTTATAGCTCAAAAATAATAATTTAAGATACTGGATTTCTGATTTTCAAGAGCTAAAGTAAAACAAAACAAATTAGCTTGAAATATGTCATGTTGCATGTAATGAATGTTAAAGTTAACAAAGGTTCTCAAAGTTAGCCGTTTTCAATTAAATTATGAACAAAAACACATTTTTTCATGATACATTTTTTGGAGATACACTAGTCGTTTAGTCATTAGACAGATAAATACTGGTCTTTTACTAAGAATCTTTACTCTGATCTGTACAACATTAGTTTCTTGGATCCTGCTGTTTCCTGAAAGAAAACAAGACTGAAGCCAATATTATCAAATTGTTTTTCCTTAACTAGACATTGTCTTTCTTTTGTAACCACATGAATGTCTTCAATTCTAAGATGCTGAGAGACCTCAGTTTTAAGTAAAAATACCAGTTGAAATTGTCTAGCAATTGCTAGAAATTTTGCTAAAAAATGTGCTAAAACGTTTGATTTTACATTGAATGAATGAATGAATGAATGTTACACTTATATATTGCTCTTCTCAAAGCTAAGGACGCTTTACAATTAACACAGTCCATTTACACACTTAGAACTTAACCACACACACTGGTGAGAAGCTATGTTTACCTTGTCACAATTGTTTACATGTTTTTATGAATATGCATGATAATAGTTATAATCGCCAACAGTTGGTGCTTATATATGACCACAGAAATTCTTTATGAAAATTTGGGTTAGACTCAGTTTTAAAGCAGAATTGTATGTTATATGTTAATTTTAAGTTATGCTGACTATGTAAGCATTATTGTCAGCAGGATAAGCTGGTGGGGGCTGGTGTGGAGCAGGGTGAGGAGACGAATGTGAAGGAGGATGCTGGACTCACTCTAGAAGCACGTCGGGCCCACGCTATTGCAAACAAAGCTCTGGAGATTGAAAAGGTAATCAGAGTCTCTAGCATCTCACTGAGATTTATTAACACTGAGCAGAGAATTCATGGGCAGTTTTCTCTGAGCAGACAAAGTAGTCATGTGAGTCACAAAAGAGAAAAGCTCACTGCTTTAATCATTAGTGTATTTTTTTCTGACTGGAAATACTATTTTTGTTTGATTTATATGATTGTTTTTAGTGATTTACAAAACTCTTATAGTAAATAAGCGAGTTGTTGATCAACTGATACTCAAATGTTCTAGAGCTGTTGCAGTGAAGTTGTACTGTGAATGGACTTCTTGTACATTGAGTGCCTCCCAATGTTATAACAGTGGTGTCCCATGGTCATTAATGCCAGACGGGAACAACAACTCCGGCGAGTGGTACAGAGCAATCAACACACTACAGTGGACCAGTTAACCTGAACACAGGAGCAACGAGGAAAGTGTCAGGGATCACCAAGTCACATGGCATCTGTGCCATCCCTGGCAGACTTCATTACAAACCAGGATTTGTCAAAATATTCTGATACGACTGTGTATGTGTGTGTTCTGTGTTGTCTGCTCCCCGGAGGGGTCTCCTGATTGTTAGATGTGTCCCAACAATTTCCTCTCCTAGTGATGAGATGGCTCAGTTTTTATCATGTAAACACATACACATGTACCTGCCAATCATGAAATAAGTTTGATTTAGTCCTTTAAAATAATTCTTCAGAATTTGAAACATGCAAATAGTGTAGCATCACAGCCAATAGTTAAAACTAACAGTTGTAACAGTTTAGCGACAGACGGATCTCCCTGTTGATGATGGCTGGGAGTGATTACCCAGACTTCATTCATCATTTCAATCAGCCTAAACGAAATACATCCACTTGGCCTATTATACTTCATTGAGCACTCTGCTTTGCAGCCTCAGTGATTAAATAGCTCTTAATATTCCCTAATGTGTACCAGCCCTCAAATAATTATTCCCACTTCCTTGATTACTCTGGACCCCTGCTTGCTTTAGCATTCATTTGTGCAGAACTGGCCTCCTCTGTGCATTGGCTGGGTGATATTTGTAATGCTTTACAGACCAATAGAGCAACCTCCCCACCCCCAACACCCAAAGTCTGGACCACGTAGGAAGCTGTGGTTGTTCCAGCGTGGTTCGTCATTGAAAAACCCAGCTTGTGTGGCCATGAGTTATCAGCCTTGGAAATCGGGTCCTGGTCTGTCTGTGTTAGGGAGTAGAAACGATGCATAACCTTGCCACACAAAAGCAGGCACAAGTCAAGCTCTAGTTTCCTGTTTGCTCAAGTGTCAGTGGCAGCATTAACAGTGGCAGCCTTTTAGAGCTCCCGATTCATTTTAAGGAAAGACCTTCCCAGAATTCAACTGAATATCCTAGCTATAATTACAGCCCATAACTGGGTGAGGCACTTCCTGTAGTACCGTTCAGTTTTTGTTTTTTATTGTAATTACTTGCGGCTAGCAGTTTTGACGATCCTGAGATGTCGGGGGAAATCATTGTAAATTGAGTTTATTGTTCATTGCCTTTAGAGATCTGAGTCTTTTTAACTTCTTTGAAGTGACTGCAGGAGCGCATATCATATTGAGGCCAGGAGAAATACAATCAGTGTCAGCAGGAAGCTTTTACGAAAGAGCTTGTGGAGGTTATTTATATAAAAAATACAAACATAATCACTTCTGATCAATGAAAGCTATTTTGCCAGCTTGCAACCATTTCCCTGTACAAATAAATGCAAAACGTCTTGACATCCGAGAGAAAAATACGATATTTATTCCAAGTCGTTGGTATTATCCCGTGTAGAAGCAATAAAATTTCCCTTAATAGATTTTATTTTACATCAGGAGTAAACCAACCTCCTACACAGGCAGCTTTGCAGCACCCAAGCACATCATTGATCCACTGATATGAAAAGACATAGCTAGGACAAGGCATTGTGGAATTATCTCCACAATCTCCAGTTTTAACTGCTACACCCTTTCTGTTTTCTAACTGTTTAGTCTCTCTTGGTTTTAGTGTTGGAAACTGGGGCAAGAGTAGATCTGTAAATGTTATAGCTGGAGGCACTGAGAATCCTCTAATTTAGGCTTAAGTTGTAACTCTTAAAGGGTGGGAACACAGCCGTTCAATCTCAGACTTTGAAAAGAAGGCTTTATTTTCCCAAAAGATAACGTGCCAAGCTTTTCAACCTTGTTTTCTTCTATAACCAGAAGGCAATGTGGCAATGTGCACCCAGTCGTCTTCTTTCCGCTTCTGTCTTTAGCTGCTTCTCCGAAAGTCTGCAGACTTAGTCAGCGAGTTCACCTCCCCGTCTCTTGTGATTTCAACTTGGCCTTTCAACTTGGCCCTGTTCGTACATGGCTTTGTGTATTAAGTTTATACAAATATTCTTCCAACTTCCTTTCTTCCTGCAGTGATCAGATGGGACTTTCTCTGTTTTTCTGTTTCTCCCATTTGTTCCAAGACAGGGAAAACAATCCATATAGCCTCCTTTTATAAAAATAATGTGACCTAGTTGTAGAAAAACTATACACTCTTAATTTAATTGTTACTTTTGAGCTGGAAAGGCCTCTAATTTCATACTCATACCATGATGAAATAGTGTTCAGTTAATTATAGGATAGTTTTATCACCTTTTCATTTTTGCTTGGTTTTATTGAGTTAATTATCTTCTGCTAAAAGAGAATGTTAGAATTTAGCAGACTGAAATGGGTGGAGGTATGCAGGGATATGAAGGCTGAACAGAAGTTGTAGATGTCTGTTTGAATATTAATGCAGACTGTGAATGCGAGACCCATCATCTGATGGCAGGATTTCCTTCCAAGATACTGGACACTGAGTGACAATGTTTATAAAATTGTCCCTCAAATTTTATGTAGGCAAACTCTGAATTTATGTGAGTCTTTATGGAAAGGGTTTATTGATTGTTTTTAATGTTTTTTCTGTTTGTCTTTACATTTGTTCTTTTTCCACTCATAAGAGAAGTGTCGCAGAAACATTTTGCCTAAAAACTTGTTTCCATCTAGTGCTAAAGGAGGACTTTTCATTGTATAGTCTGTTAGGGACTGGAATCTTCATACAGTTTGCTGTTGCCAGCACAGCATTAGTGTACATCATAAGCCCAGTCCCAGATGGCAGCCTAAGCCCTGCAGTCTTTTGCAAAGATCAGTTTGGTGATGTCATCATACAAACCTGTGTTTCACAAGTCCTCAGGAGTGCTCGGTTTAAGAGCATGCACACATTTTATATTGCATCTGACAATAGCCTATTATCAAGGGTGATATTTTTAAGTAAATAACTACCATTCTTAACATCTAAAAATAAACAAGTACAGAAATGCATTTAACTCAACATTGGAATATTTGCCAACATGCTCAGACTACTTGACACCAACCCTGTCTGGTCCAGAATTTTAGGTAATAGGCTGCTTCTTGGACTGGATAGTATGGTCCTCACTGAAGGCCACAATAAGGTGCATAGAGGGTGTTTGTGAGAACCTGTTTGATCCAGAGAGAGTCAAAGGGACACTTTGGATGCTGCAGTCCACACCACTGGCCCATCACATTTAAAACTGGATAACCCTGCCTTAGAGTGTCCCATTTCTCCTTTTTGGTGACTGAGGAAGTTCTAATGTGTCATTTGAGACTGTGCCACACTGTTAACTGTTACATTAAACCTTTAGGCTTCACAAAGCTCACTGTTAGATGATTTGTTGCCGGAACAAAGAAAATGAAGTTTATTGAATTAAGTTTATTGAAGTATTATTACTGTTGTTTACTTCTTTTGCCTATTTTTCAGTAATGTTTTTTTTAGTGAATTCAAGAACATATCTTAATGCTTTTGTTATATGTTATCCACAGCTATACAGACAGGACTGTGAAACCTTTGGGATGGTGGTCAAGATGCTAGTTGCTAAGCAGCCAAATTTGGAGAGTCAGCTTCAGCCGGCACTGAAACAGAATCTGACGGAGATTAAGCAGCGATGTCTTGAAGACCTCAGTCACTTTATATCTGAGGTGAATGTAGTGCTTAAACCTGACCAGCATTGATCTGGCAAGTTTAAAAAGGGACTATTCTTACCTCATTTAAATAAAATATGATTGATTTTAGGGACCAGTATTAAAGGTTTTTGTTCTTTTTGCCACTATAAGATTTTTTGTAAATAGCTTGAAATCATGGTGATGTATCAAGAATGTGAACATCAGCAACAGGAAAACCGATCCTCACTTCCCATATTTGCTGTACAATCCTAATGTTTTCAAATATCTGGTTTAAGAAAAATGACAAGTGTCCAACAAGGACTGATCACCTGATTCAGATGTCACTGTGTTTTAAACATGACAGAAATATGCAACATGTTCTTCCACTTTTAATACATTTGAAACCTTTCAATCAGCTTTTTTTCAGCACTTTCTCTCTTTTTACAAAGTGTCTGTTTATGTAAGATGTATTTAAAACAAAATATAACTTACATATGCTTTTATTGTCAACCTTATGTTCCAGTTTTTTTGCATTTATACAGATTACACTGATCTGTTTACTATGGCACATAAATAAAATTCAAACCAACCAGGCCCTGTGTAATACATAGGATGTTTTTCATCAGTTGCTTTGTTAGAAAAGAAGCATGTATGCTGAGATAGCAAGGGTCAGGCTGCAAAGTATTTGTCTATTTTTAAAACCCTGATTAACAAAAGTGGGGCATCTGCAAACCATTACTGATATTTGTCAACTATTCTACTACTTTGGCTTAAAAAAATCTTTTGAAATTCAGGGATATAAAAATATCAGATTTAAATCAATAGTTTTTTTTACAATATATACACTTTGGACTGTTAAATATTCACTCATTCATATATGGTGCTTTATAAATATTATATTCTTTCATTCTGTCCATTACCATAAGTGACATTTAATACACACAACAGTTGCTGCAGAGGTGATTTTTTTTTGCTGACTTATTGCATTATCTGTGGTATTATTGCATTTCTTCTCAGTAAGTTTTGTTCGTCGGGTGAAAAATACTACAAAATGTGAAATATCTACTGCATTGCATCCATTTGGTTTTCAATTTGGAGTCTATGAAATGATACAGTTTTTGCCCTTATGTCCTCTCTTCTTTTTGGAATTGGTCCTTGTGCCAAAAGGTGGGGACACTTGGCTGGGAAGTTCATCAGCATAATACTGATACCTAGGTTGCCTAGGCTGTGGAATTGGCTGGCCAAGGAAAAAACCTTCCTCTTCTGATTCAGAGGAGGAAGATGAGCATGTTGAGCACCAATCATCATCGTCTCCATAAAGACGAAAGAATCGTTCTGCAGCCTGATTCTGCAATCCATAATCAGAGTTTGCATGTCCGTGTGAGTGGTGTCCATACTGCGCAGTAGGCATAGCAGCATGCTGGTGATGATTCTCTCTGAAGCACATGCGCGAGCGCTCTTTGGGTACTATATGCAACGCATTGTCTGACCGAGACTTACGACTCCTTCGCCGTCTATGATTATGATGATGTCGATGTTGCCGATCTGGTTCATCAAAATGGTATACCCTTCTACGAGTACGTTCACTCATTGGAGGCTGGCGCACCTCTACATCATCATAGCATCCATTATCAACTACATCATCTGAGAACTTGACCTGTTGTGGCCTTGATTGGGATCTGGTCCTCCGCAGAACAGGTAAGTGGGGAGTTTTGGGCCTTTCCTCTGGAAGTGGGATAACCTCCTCATGTTCTTCCTCCTCTGCCACATCTACTTGCTCCAACTCAGAGGTTAAGCTCTTGAGGGAGTTGGTACTCCTGTGCAGCATTGAAGAATTAAGAGTTCCCATGTTGCTTATTTTCTCACAATCTTCATTCTCCAGCTCTGCGAAGTTTTGCAATGAATAGGGTAAAGGCTTGTCTTTGAAATCCCCATCAACTGATGCACCTGTAATAAAAAAAAAGATTGGATTATCAAATGACTGATTTATTTATAATCAATAATTTGTAAAAAATGTCATGTTTATCTTGTTTGACATGCTATTAGTGACTCTGAAAATATTCTTTTTATAATGACAATCATCACAGATCATGCAAATGTGTTGGCTTCCAAAATTCAAATGTATTTTTTCACTGAATAATAAGGGCTTGACTTTTACTTTGTTGGACAAAAATGCACCTTTGCTCAGTTTGTTATAAAAATTGGTTAAAAAAAAAAAAAATACAACTGGTAAAAAATATACTCAAAATTAATTATACTATGTAGTACAAATGGTGTACTGTATTTGCTTCAACACAACCATCTCCATCTCTTGCTTCCTAAACTCACCTGTGATATTTGAGAGTGCCAGAGAGTCCATGGAGTCTCGAACACTCTGCTCTGCCTGTTTTAACTCATCCGTAATGCATTCCAATGAGTCATCGTACCACTGCTTGTCCTCTCGCTTAAAGTTGGTACCATGTTCCAGGTCCAGCTCCTGGATCTTCCGACTGCTTGCAGGCCCAGGATGACTACCATAGGCAGAGTCTCCCAGTCCATCTTGGGACTGTGTCCAATACCTGTCTGCTTTGTACTTTTTACTGGCCAGGTTCCCATTGCCACCAGAGCCTGGTATTTTTGACTCCGCCCTATTTTTCAGTTCAGAGTCAGTCATCCAAAGTTCAGTTGGTCTGCTGTCCTCTGGCTGCTGGACAAGTCCATGCTCTCCAAACTTGAGAAGTAGCTGGGTCATGTAGTCTTCATGCTCAGCCCATTCTTCATGGTCCTCGGGTGCTTCTTGTTCCTCGCGGTTCCTCCAGAAATGGTCATTTTCAAAGCTCAAATGGGACAGCTTGTTTGATAAAGTATCATCAGCATTGCCTGAGAAACCTGGAAACTTGTAGTTCCCAGCTGGAGAAAAGAGCAAAGACTGGCGACACTGGTCTGCAGAACGACTGCTCTTGCCCATTTTTACACTGCGGCGAGACTCGCGAGACCTAGCAGACTGAAAGGCAGAATCTGAAGAGTCTGAGGCATGGACGTCCTCCCCAAGGCTACAAGCTTTGGAACAATAGATGTGGCCTTGTCTGGGCAGGAATGGGCAGCCAAGCAAAGAGCTCTTGCACTGGGCACAGCTGAAGCACTCATCTGTGGCATGCCAATGGAGACCATCATATGTCATCTGAGCATGGTCAACCCCTAGAAGAAAAGAAGCAAGATTAAAGGTTTGCTTTTCCTACAAAAAAGGATAATTTTGGCAGATGTTCAGGAACAAGATAGACGTTTACCAATGTGTTCTCCACAGGCCTCACAGTACTCTGCATATAGAGACTCGAAGCACCCACAACAGTACGGCCGACCATCTTTCATGATGTACCGCTGACCACCCAAAATAGTTTCGCATTCAAAGCAAGAAAAGTGCTTCATATGCCAGTGACGACCCTCAGCCTCCGTGCACTCATCGGCAAAGATAATCTAAGCAAAAAATGTAATTATTATTACGTGCTTGAGATGTACAGATGCTTAGTGAAGCAGCCACAATATTGTTTCTGAAATAAGCCCATCTTTACCTCATCACAGGCTGAACAGCGAGGCTTTAGCAATTCAGCGTGATGCCTCCCGCAGTGAATCTTCCCTTCGTGGTAGAAGTAGATGAGATCCACCAGGAGTTCATTGCACGTTGAGCATGCAAAGCATGCTGGGTGCCAACACAGTCCAGGCCCTGCTCTTGAGGCAAACACTGCCATCTCTCCTCCATTGATGTTCTCTCCACACTAAAGTTAAAAATAGTATACCTCAGTTATCAAGAACACAGTGAAGTTTATTTTGAACAGCAGAAGCCTTTCCTTGTTATTTGGATACCTACGTGTTCACAGATGGCATGAAGCATAGTCCTAGGCAGCAGTTTTAGAGTTCCGCGCCCCAGTGCCTCCTTTTTTCTCTGCATGCTGAACATATGGAGCTCCTTCTTTTCTTCTTCACTGAGGGACTGGCAGTATCGCACCTGTGACAGAATATGACAAACTTCAGTGAGAATATCACACCAAATATAGAGTGAGCATCACATTCTATACACAATTAAGGTATTGTCTTCTCGTCTTAAAGGAGTGAGATTTTCAAGATCGTGTTCTCTTTAAAGCTACATGTGCGTTTAGGCCATCCAGTGACCTCTGCTTGTGATCTCTTCGATCTGGGCTGTTTAATGATACTTAACAAGAAGGGACATTTACACAGACAGGCCCTAGAGCAAAATGGAAGAGTCAGACAGCAGCAAATAAAAAGGCACTCATGCTGAGACATGCGAGTGATGCCATGGTGCTTCAGAAAACAATGATGGCACACACAAAGTGCCTCAGAACAGTGTCTTAAGCCACTCTCTGGGCTCAGCTAGTAAACCGCAGAAATGTGAGGAATCCCAGTGCCACATGTGCCGAGTCCCCCAGCAACATCATAAAATCATCAGTTCAAATGTCTCATTGTACCAAACACCCACAGAAGAACAAGGAAACAAAGATCTACAGTGAATGAGGCAAGGTATGAAAACCTATGAAGTTAGCCAGCAGTCACACTTGTTCCCCACAAAGAACCAATTGGAGTGGCGTTCAAAATGTGATGTGTAAGTACATTTCAGTGCAGCAGTGCTTTATACAACAGAAGCTTTCTTTACTGGCTAATTTTCAGGTCATTCTAGAGGTGGTGTCACTGTTGAGGCACACAGCTTCACACCAGAAAGCAGAACATTCACAGAGCTGGAGGTCTCCTTGCTCAGTTCCCTGGGAAAGTTGGTATTGGATGACTAGACATCCTAATGTCCTTCCTGTGATCACAACCATTACATTATAGCCTTAAGCAAAGCACTTAACCCCAAATTGCTGTAGGCATGCTGCTATTTAGCATACTTCAGCTTCCCCTGTCCCAGCATAGCTGTTGAATAAGTAAACCCAACTACATAAGGTTTTGAAATGAAACCTTTTCTTGCATCAACTACACTTGGAAAACAAGGGAAGTAATACATATACAATTGAAGACCATGCCTTTGACGTTTATTATGGGATTCTTTGTTGTCACTGTCTGCTAAAGTAAAGGAGCTGAATACATCTATTGTGCTTACCTCATTATCATGAGGAGGCAGTTGATACAAGAGCTGTTTGATGCGATGTTTTTCTCCTGGGCTGTTAACGTAGGGAACCTTATCCTCTGGCAGACAAGAGAAGTACAACTGGACCTGCAGAATAGATGCCGTTTGATACTCTTACATCACCTTGCCAATTTCTTGATCATTCCAAGCATAACTTTAGCTCACGAGCTTAGCTAACCTTCTAAACTAGTTGTTCATGTTATTTTCTAGTTGTCTGTTTATATTCTACTCGTAACTATACCACCCACCCATCCATACCTACCTACATACCTTCCATCCAGCCATCCATCAATCAATCCATCATCTGCTTATTCCTCAGAGTTGCGGTGAGTCCCCGACCCCTTCACTGGGCGCAGGGCATTACATCATCCTAACTAAGCCCAGGACAGGGCACCAGGTTTTCTCATGTTAATCTATTTATCTAGTTGACAAGAACCTACACTAGGCCAAGTAGAATCAGTTACCCTGCGGCTTTGCCATGACTTCATCATTACTAGCATCATGTTGACCTGCTGTAATGCGTTGCCATGTGGCCGGTGAAGGGGTAATGGACTCGCCACGACCCTAACCAGGAAGGGAAGATAATGAATAGGTGGATGTTGACCTGCCTTTAAGGAGTTACCACTGTTTTGTCATTCTGGTCAATGCAGATGCTTTCGGTACCATGAATGCCTCACTAGTTGATGACCTCTTTAAGGGGATCAGTTTATGAGCACTGGTTGTAACATTCACCAGCTAACGAGAAGGACTGGGCATGTCTCCTCCTGTCGTCCTGCTGTTATTCAGCCTGTCTACTGGTCTGCCATTTAAACCTGACAATGAGGAGCATCATAAATCATGTTTATTTTATGCTAATATTACCACCCATTCCTCTGCCCTCCGGCTTCAGTGCCTGTGTACCTCCTTGCAATGATCACCTATAATGTTTTGGGGTCATTTACAGAATGGCAGCTGTAAAGACATTATAGTTGCTCCCTGCATTTAGCACAAAAGCTGTGTTTGGATTTTAAAAGTCTCTTATGGCTTTAGACCTTTTTCTTGCCCCTCACCCCCTGATTGCAGTCATATGTGCTTCACGGTCCAGCTGGGGGTTTAGAATGCCCCTGAGATAAGTGTTAGGGCCTTCCATGTTGACTTGGAAAAGTGCCACATCACAGCTTCTTTAGACTTGTTTGCAGACAGGCCTGCAGAATAGCAGCGATTGCCTGAAAGTGTTCCCCGTACTGTTCTCTTAGCTGGCAGTTGGTAGTGATCGTTTCAGGTCTTTGTCTGCCAGCTTGCAATAATGACTTGCAGACTTTCCATGAAACAGTTTGTAAATAAAAAAAGAACATATCCTGTTTCCAAGTGCCTTTGGGTGGTGCCTACAAAATGCTTAGCTCCTCTAGCGAATGAGTTGGCTCGTCTAATTATAATGAAATGGAACAGACTTACGCTCCTGATGGAATGATTGACCTACTTTTTTGATAGGTTTGCTTCAAGGGTGCTACTTTCTCTTTTTAATATACACGGCTAGCACAAAGAATTTGGCAGAATGTTCCCCAAGCAGTGGCTCATGCTGTGCTGACTATGTTTTTAAGTATCATGGTTGCATCGTTCACTGTGACATAAGAGAGCAGAATACTGAACCTCACCTGCTCAGGTCGCAGTCCAGGTGGAACCCAGGCATACTCCTCCAAGGCACATCCAGAGTCATCATCTGAGGTAGAGCTCCTCTGAAAGCCAAAAGTGAGCTTGCTGACCTTCTGCTCCATGTCGAGTGGCCTCCTGCCCCTATGGAAACCAGCAGGATTCTCTAGGTTCATCAGACAGACTTTATAAAGGCAAAAATAAAGAGTGACTTGTTAGTCATGAAACCACATCCTATGAGACTGAGAACAGTCAGACATTAGAAGTCTCCTTCCTTAAGTTCTCTTTTAGCTTTAATAGCAGTTATGGTGCCTAGCCTTCCCTCGACAGGGGCCGGAGGTCTGTAAAATAGATCCTGCTCATAAAAATATGACAGTTTTATTGTTTCTGCTATTGTGACTGTGCATCATTCAGAGCTCTGCCCTGATGTGGTCAGATCTACCCTCCAAGTTCCATTTTGTTATAGCCGGCACATGCTGACTTCTTGACAGATAATTTACTTTATTGCATTTTTCGGACTCCCCGTCACAGTGAACGCTTGAGTTTTCCATTACCTCTAGATGTTCCCTTCAGTTCATTGTATTACTAATATGTACTGTTTATATTTTAAACACAATGAGGAGCTTTTGATGAAGTGTTTATATACATTCTTAGGGTACACACTTAAGCTGAGCTACTTAGACTGGATCTTAATGAGAAACAGTATTGCTATGTACCTACTGTCCAATTTCAAACTAAATACTATACTATACACTAAATAAACATTTGCATATGTCAACATATCCTTTCCGATCTAAGGGTTAAAAGTGGAAATGATTAACATTCAGTACATGCATGACCATGTGTGATATGCTGTTCTCAGTGCTGAAGAATGTTTTTATGTTCTACAGACATGCCAGGCTCACAAAGACCAGCTGGTGAAGCTTGCTTTTGAAATGACTGCTGGAGCGGGTGAGTAGAAAGACGGGTCATTTTGAGATTTGGTATTAAATTGCTTAAACCTGATTTTTCTTTGATCCTTTTTTGTTGTGTTTAATTCCAAACCACTGAAACAGTTATCCATCTACCAGCTTACCATGCTTTCAGTTTTAGGGTGATGTTAAAGTTGATTTATATCATCTGGCCCCAAAAGGGGGTTCTGGAACAGTGCTGGAGAAGAACCACCTTTGGTTCCATAAAGAATCATTTTTTAAATCTAGTTCTTTTTTAGAGGCAATAAACTCATTACAATGAAAGATTCCTTAATTGTTACTTAAAATAAATCAATTGAAACTAACTCTCAAACAATGTGTAAGAAAAACTTGAATCTGAACCTTTTAGAAAAGCATGTTGGTTGTAAACAGTGATGAAATTGTGGTCAACTTTCTGTTTTCAGTGGCATGTTTAGCATGTTTGCCTCTCGGCATTTTCCATGTTCTCCCTGTGTTGGCATGGGTTTCCTCTGGGCATCACCGGTTTCCTCCCACAGTTCAAACACATGAATGTAGTCATAAAAATAGCCTTAGTTAGTGATATGCTGTTAACCCTGTTCTGCTCGACTTTTTGGTAGAGCACATTTGAGTCACTATATCTTATTTTTAGAAGGTGTTGAACTTAACTCAAACTTCATTGTGCCGTCTCTACCAGTCGTATAAGTTTGTTTGACTAAAACATCCACTAGAGGTCACTAGAAAAGCAATATTTTGTTGTTTGAATGCAAATCAGTAGCCATACAACAAGTAACAATAAACTGGATCAAAAAATTGATATATTTTTATAGATAGATAGATACATACACACACGGTAAATCACAATACAAACCACAAGTTCTCTCTCATTATATATATATATATATATATAAAAGAGAGAACTTGTGGTTTTTATTGTGATTTACCATAAAATGCCATCTCAACCATTTGGTAGAGGTGCCAAAAATTGGGGTTTTTTTAACACAGATTGTATATATTATTGTCCCCTAACAGTAGAAATGCTTCTGTCTTGGTGAGAATGAGGCTAACAGTAATAAACAATCTCATGCTTCTGTTAATTTAGACAAACTCGTGGAGATGTGTTGGACAAAAATCATGCATTTTCTAGGAGTGCCCGTTGATTGTAAAAAGTCATGTAGTGGCCATCTTTCAGTTAATAAAGGCTCTTAACTGTGGGACTAGCCTCCCCCGTCCCCTCCTTCACTCCCTGCTGTGGTTAAATGGACAGCTGAGAAAACCAGGCACCCTTAATTGCACTCTTTGAAGTGTCCAGGCGTGATAGTTTAGGCCAACACACTGCATATTCATGACTGTTCAGTGAGTATGTTTCACTCTCATTCACACACACCAGAGGTCAAGGTGTCAGCTGTATGAACTGCTCTTTGTATTTCATCCTGTGCAATTTCATCCAAAATCTCCATCTCTGGAATGACTAACTGCCACCCTCACTCAACAACTACTGGCTATTCATAAACTGGGCACTCAGGACTCAAGCAGGCGAGCTTGAGCCATTTCTCATTCCAACAACAGCCGTGTCCTGCACAAGGCTGTTGGAATTCATCACACAATAAAAATGTAGACAGATGTAAGCACTTAACAGTAGCTGCTAGACTTGAGAACTGTTCAAGTGACCAATTTGAGGATCTTTAATTGAGGCAAATCTCTAAAAGATCTACATTTAGAGATGTTTGCCTCCTGCTGCATTTATATGACAAGGTCTGTTATCTCCTTTGAGGTATTTACTGCAACTCCAAACTCAAGTAAGGCATTCTTGGTCACTGGTGAATAAACAATAAATAGTCATTTACTTTAAAAGACCATAACCACACAGAACAATACACCAGTAGAGCAACACCCATTCAATTCAAATCTCACCCTCTGCATCAGAGATGTCATCATGATAATTTTCTCAACATCACAGTGGAGTATATACTTAAAAGGCCTATTTCAGAGACCTGGAATAAGCTTAAATTTGGACAAAACTTCAGTGTTAATCCTTTAAAATCCCATTTAGTGTCTCAGTGTAGAATAAAAGGATGCTCATGTACCATAAAACCTATCATAAGCCACTGAGAAGGCAGCCGAAGACAATTATTTCATGTGTCTGAGCATGTGGTCCCCTTCCAGCTATAGAAGACCTCCAGCAGTAAGTGTTTAACATCCCCCTCTTTTGTAGAAACCCTTGTTAACATGGCTTTGGGAGGCCAAGATGCATATCTTTTAAGATCCACCCACAGAGAGCCTGAATCACCCTCAGCCAGAACTGGAGGCGGAGGGGGAGGGGGTCCAGGGCAACTGGGGTTGGGTGGAGGAGGGAAAAGTTCACATTCATACAGTAATGGACTTTATTCACAGTAAAACAGTACTAACAGCAACAGTTAAGAACATGTAGCTTTGGCTGATGGAGGTATTGCTGCTATCTGCTCCTTCCTTCAGATGTTAATTGAATAAACGTTGAAGACGTTTGAGAGACTAGAGTCAATCCTGATGCAGGAATTTCCATTTGCTCTCTCAGGAGATGAGGTCAAGCTCTAACGAACTGGTCCACACTAACACTAATAAGTGTTATATAGAAAAATAGTCAACATAATTACAAACGATATGCAATTGACATATAGTATATAGTATACATCATATATACCAACTGTGACGAGGGATGCAGGTAGTATAGACGATGTGTCTAAAATGACACACATTGTACATTCACACAGATTAAGTTAAGAACAGGTGATGTGATGTACATTGTAGTGAGTGTTAATGAGACGGTATCACTTAATGGAGTTTGCTATCTTAAGTAGAGCAGGATGTTCATTTCATTTTAATATAAATACATTACAGTCATTACATAGATTTTACTTTGCATTTTCCAGTATTCTGTTAGCACATCAGCCATAATCCATAGAAGACGACATGACAAATTCTAACCACATTTTAACATTAGGTCAGACTTACATAATACATGCCAAGTAACTGCTCACTTTTCCATGGCCTTGTTTGGAACCTGGCTTAGGCTGTAATGTCTAGAATGAGTTTTAAGTGCCAAAATGTTTGGTATAACAAATTAGCAGAATTAAGAAGTAAAGAAAAAAGAAGTTAACTCAACAAATATAGAGCTTGTTGACGACAGAAACTTGGAAGAACATTTGATCCATTATGGTCCATAATCATTAGTCATAATCATTTTTTTGTACAATTATTATTTTCTGGTAACATTAGAGAAGAACTGCAGGACAACATAGCTTACCCGTTATCATGCCAGCATGTAAGGAAGAGAACAACCGCTTCCATGGGCAGATGGTTGCAGGGCATGTCCTTGCAGTTAGAAAAGGACCACCTGTACTCAGACAGGATTTCGTCAGGCAGCTGACTAGCACTCTTTGGTATTTACCCAGTTTCTCAGCGGTCACTCACACACCTCCTTACCACTCTCACACCATGTTTCATGCAGCCTTGCCTGCCCTGAGACAGATGCTGCTATGCCACATTTACACTTAAATACAGGGCAGACTTTATAATGGGCGACTACAAAGAATGTTTCTAAGTTTAGAAAGATGACAGATTAGTAGAGCTTCATGAACCAAAACAACATTATTTCTTGACATTCAAAACGTCCATATTGTCTATATCTTTTTTAAAAATTTACAGCTTCTTTTTATCTTCTAAAATCATTTTTATTCCCAACAAACTATAGGTTTGACATGACCTTACCTCTGTACACACAAGTCCAGAAGTAAAGTTTCTCCAAAATCTTCTTATGACTGCAGGTTGGTTTCTGGGTTAACAGTCCTCAGTGGTGACATTTTCTGCTTCTTTCACATCTAAATCCAACAGAGTAGCTCCTCAGGACTCCTACTGCATTACTTCCAAAATTGTCAGCCTGAACAATGTCCATATCAAGCATACAGAGTGTGAGCAGGGAGTGTGAACAGACTAGAGAAGAGCAGTCCAACCAGATGGTTCCTGCACTTAGTCCACTCCTGTGGAGCTCTGGCTAGGAGCCACTCCCCCTTAACCCAGCCTCAACCATTCAGCTTCAACACCTCCTCCCTTTACTCCTTTACTGCACTTCAAACACTGAAGTTTTCCTCAAGCATTTCTCTCTATTTTCATTCCAAGTAGACAAATAGCCAATATGTTAAAGTTCTGCTAACCGTCTTCAAAAGTTATCCTTTTAAGTCAATCTAGGATGCACCTGGAGTTGAAGCTTTGATTTTTAGAACAAAGACGTGTCCCTTCTTATTTCAGAATGCAGCTTTGGGAATTGAGCTGTGTTCAGATTCAGAAACAGAGCTCTAAGATTATCTGCATTTTAATAAAGCTCCTAATTTAGTCACCTGAAATTCCCATTTTTTTAGATGTACACCAATGGATGATGGCCAAAACCTGTATGACTACTTTCCATGTAGAACTGCTGAACATAAAGAAAGTATCATACGGCAATATGTTGCTACTTACTGGGCCACACGGATACATCTGTGATAAGGGAAAGACTGGCATTACTTTCATTAACATAACTTATTTTGTTGAACTACATGAATACCTTGGTACAAATACATTGGTTGGAAGGTTCATTTGTAGTGTAAAGTCTAATATCACAACAAATAACAGCATGAACATTCTACATCAAATGCTTCAGCAATTTGTTTAAAAGTTCTTTCAATCAATCAAACAAACACAACCATGCTAATATTACAGGAATGCTCCACTCCAATGCTATATTGAAATATACAGTGGAACCTCGGTTATCGTTTGCTCTGGTTATCAGACAGTTCGGTTATCGGCCACTTTTTTCACACTTTTAATGACACAAAAACAAAGCATCCAGCATCGTCACTCACCCATGTGTTTGTTGTTCATTCTGGCTTTGTTTCTCGTTCATAACACTCAAAACAAACTAAAACGGGTGCAAAAACAAATAGCAGCCGAGAACGGGTGTACAAAGCAACCAAACCGGCACACTCTATAATGGAGTGTAAACCTGTAAGAGTGATGTTAAATGTTCATTTATCAATTTAATTCGTTTTTTTGTATTTATTTCTCATTGTGTTCTGTGTGTAAAACTATAGTTATTCTATATAAATTGTATTTTTGTTAATATTTTGAAGTGTCTAGAATGGAATTTATTTGATTTACATTATTTCTTATGGGAAACATTGCTTCAGTTATCATTCGTTTCGGTTATTATTAGATACTTTAGGATGTATTATTGATGAAAACCGAGGTTACACTTTATTTCCACTTATCCAAGATGTAGTTGATCAGCCAAGGCATGTTTATTGAAATTTTACTTCTCAATAGAATATAATTGTCACATAAATATTTCCATCAAAACATCTTTCAAACTGCATCTAGATCATACAGACTAGGTGATGTTCAAGGATTCAAGGAAGCTTTATTTTCATTCACATCACATGTAGTACAGTGCAGTAGTTTGATATAAATTGTTAAGAATGACTTAATATGAACTATTGTTCACTAGAAAAAAGAATAAAACCTCACTTCAGACAACAGCAGGACTGGAAAAAGACTGATTTTGGACCAGGTTCCACATATTTATGATGGTCATAGTCAGTAAAACTGATTCTAGATAAGCACTTCCTGTGGCTGACACAGCATTAAACTACACAGCTTTTGTTATTTTTAAGTCAGAGTAAGTACTCTGTGAGATCTTAATTAAGATATGGATGCAGTTTAAGTGGTTTGAGAGACGTTCTGACAGCTGTTGTGACAAACAATTTGATGACTATTAAGTTCTAGTTTAAGGTAGCAACGTTAGCCTTGTGGCTCCACTTTAAAACTATTGAAGCTAATTTTGGACTCTGATCATGTCTGATCAACTACATCTACGGGTAAGTGGAAAAATATGTAAGTATGACTTTAACAGAGAAAAAGACCTGCTAGCTTTTTATCTTAAATAAGAATTCAAGCAGCAGTGTTCCCTGGACCCCCAGCCTCAAAACAAAAACTTATAATGCTTGGGAACCAAATGCTTGGAAGTCTTTTCACTGATAGTAGTAATTCTTACCAAACTTCACCTCAGCATTCTTAAATTAAACTAGGCTTAGAGCTTAGCACAAAGAACTTGTCAAGTTCAAGCCTCACCATCTTTTGTCTTAACCACTTGACAGTGTGGTCACATACTACTAAAAGAAATCTCATTTCTTGTTAGAAAGCAGACCTACAGTTTAGTTGTTCATCCATTAAATGTACTAAGATCAGCCTTGGGCAGCTTCAGACAGGTTCCCTCCCTTATAGAGCTGAATAGGTCCTAGCTGAAGTCAGTCTTTCACTTCCCAGTCAACAATGATGTCAACAGGTCTATGCCACTGTGCCTAAAGAAAGACTCTACATGAACCCTGGGGACCTATTTACCATATGAACCAAAGGACCAGTTCCTATCCAAATCAACTGCTTCCATAAGGAAGTTTCATGATTATGTGCTGTAGTATTTCATTTTTTTAAATAAATTTCCATTAAACCATCAACTGTTAATGGCCAAATTAAGCTAATAAACAAAACCCTACTGGGAATTAAATTTGTTTCAGATGTGTAGCCTTTTTATGAAGTAACCTCCCAAAACAACACTCATGTAATGGCCATCTTCTTGACCTCAAAGAACCCTACTGGTCTATCTAGAGACAGTTGACCTCATCATCTCTATAATTTCCTGAAGAATGTGCAAAAGGTGAAGGCCTTCCTGTTGTTTCAATAAACAAAGCTTCAGTTTGGCCTCAGTTTAGAGGGTCCAAGGTGCTTGTTTTCTAAATGGCGGATGATGGTGGAAGTTATGAAAACAAATTCCCCTTCCCAGGGTGGTCTTTATGAGTAACCCCGAGCATTTCACTGCAAACGAAGACATGCGTGCTCATGAAACGGAAGCCCCCTCTAAAGGCTGCAAAAGGTGTCCGATTCCACAGCCTAATTTAAGTGTGATGCAGTCTTAGATTAACACCTCCATTCAAACATTCAAACTTTTTTTAAGCAACCATACAGCAGACTGAATCTAGCTCTGGCACTAATGTCTGTGTTTGTGATGTTTAACTGGTTGGGGGTGTTCCATGTGATGGGCAGTAATGTGAATTGTGGTCATGCAGGTTTTTGGGGACAAAGCCATTGTTGCAGTCAAGGGCACAGAAGCTCAAAACCAGCAGGACTGAGCCCAAACTACAGGCTTTTGTGTGCAGAGTGAGAGGAAGAAAGAATTCACACACCCTTGCATTAGCAAGTCTTTGAGAGATAAACAACCCCATATCCTGCTGAGAAGGAATTCATGTGTCCTGAGGTGGGGTGCTCAAAATGCTGAGTTGCCTCCGTTTTGAGTGGACAAGGGAAACCACTCAGTTTCACAATCCAACAGATTTCTGCACTGGTAGTGAGCAATGATCTTAAGTATTGTTGGAAGCTGTTCTTGGAGATTACTTGTGTAACCATTCATATATAGGCCTGGCAAGAACAATTGTTTCTATAGCCTATGAATGTAGGGTGAATTAAGGGTGATTTGTTTTTTAATATTTTGTGAATAAATAATTATTTTTGACATTTATTAACCAACAAAACATACGACACACACACAGTTGGAATACCTGCCTTATGTAAAATTAACCCTATATAGCTATATTGTCTCATTTGGTCATATCACTCTCATATTATTGATGAACTGATTCATTTGCTGTGCATTTATATGATTTACCACTTCATTAATTTACTATCGAAAGTTATACCTTCTATACCATCATCATTTAAAGTAAATTATTAAGGCTATATTCAGAATGCTGGCAAATCTAATTTCTGCTTAGATGACCGTCCAAACTGTTATTAGTAAGTGATCATGTTTGATTTGTCTGTCCATACATCACAAGTCTATCTGCTTAAGTTTCTGTGGTAACAGTGCAGGCATCAGTAATTATAATCACACTGGTGAAGTTGCTTCAGAGTTGCCAAGTTAGTGGTTTTCACGCAAAATTGTGGTGTACCTCAGGGCTCAGTGCTAGGTCCTCTCCTTTTCATCCTCTACATGTTACTCCTTGGACACATCATTCGCCAACATGGACTTCAATTCACTGTTATGCCGATGACACACAAATTTATTCATCCACTAAAATCATCACCTCTGCCACTATTTCTACCCTCACAAACTGTCTCACTGCAATACAGTCCTGGATGACTAATAACTTTCTCAAACTAAATTATAATAAATCTGAGATTATTGTAATTGGTCTGAAATCTCTCCTCTCCTCTGCTCAGGATTTCTGCCTCTTCATTGATGGATGCAAAGTTAGCCCCTCCCCTTGGATCAGAAGCCCTGGTTTCATTTTAGATCCCACCCTTTCATTTCAACCATACATCCGACAACTTACTAAAACAGTCTTCTTCCACCTTCGTAATATTGCCTGTCTTCACACTATCCTTTCCACCCCTGCTGCTGAAACTAATTCATGCCTTCATTTCCTCTAGACTTGATTACTGTAACTCTCTTCTTGAAGGTGTTCCCTCTACTCACCTCCAAAAATTGCAATATGTACAGAACTCGGCTGCCCGGTTACTTACTTGCACTCGCTCTAGAGAGAACATCACCCCGGTCCTTCAAAAGCTTCACAAGGCTTCCTGTGCATCAACGAATCCATTACAGTTTTTTTGATTACATATAAATCC
This sequence comes from Crenuchus spilurus, assembly GCA_036984385.1. NCBI lineage: Eukaryota > Metazoa > Chordata > Actinopteri > Characiformes > Crenuchidae > Crenuchus > Crenuchus spilurus. The sequence continues at coordinate 45,624 of BRDA01011061.1, read as the reverse complement.
CTTAATAACTTGGCACCCACTTATTTGACAGACCTCTTGCAGCTTTACCGTTCTTCTCGTTGTCTCCGATCATCAGACTCTAACCTCCTCCTCTTTCCCATCTGCAAATCCAAAGATCACACTTTAGGGGACAGGGCCTTTGTTATAGCCGCCCCCACTCTCTGGAATTCTCTCCCCTTACACATCCGTGCATCAGACTCACTTCAATCCTTCAAAAAACAATAAAAAACTTATCTTTTTAAGCAAGCTTTCAACCTTCACTAAAATTCACTTATCTCTTTTTGTGAAGCGTCTTTGAATTGTATTAAAAGCACTATATAAAATTGATGTATTATTATTATTATTATTATTAAAATTGTGGTATTTATTTTAATGCACTAGTGATTAAAATTGGTGGTGGGGTGTTGACTTTTGGACTACTTTAAAATGTACCATGAACCAAAAACTCTTAGTCACACAGTCACAGATAGACTTTCTAATATTAGAAGATCCCAGTGGAGGGATCAGAAAATATAGATTAAGAATAAATCTAAGATTTAAGAGTAATAAAAAACTTCCTCAAATGTTTGTGATTAGATGCTTTAGATTTTAGGTGCGTTTTAAATTTGTGTAGGGCAGGTTTTTGTCAGCCAGTGGAATGGATTTTTTTTTTCAGGACCTGGCAACGTGGGACTCTGGGACTCTGGATATGATAAGTCATTCTTTGTCGCATTGCAAGTGATGTGAAAGACACTTCAGAATCCAATTTGAGCTTCCAGAGACAGATCTGTACAAATCTGATTGTAATCGAATTTCAGACCACCTCCAAATGTGACTTTTCACACAAAAATTGGATTTCATGTGACTTTTGGCTGTCTGAACTACCAAACATCAAACTGGGTACAATCTATATAGGCTGAAAATCAGCTTTGGGCTGTCTAAACACAGCCAAAACAACAGAAGCCGTACTACTACACATCACTTGCTGTAGCGTACTTCATTCTGTCAGAATGGTTCTAGATGAACATGCTTCTGCATCAGTGTGCCAACTTTTTCCTTAAACAATGTCAAGGTCAGATTGACTTTTTGATTAATCATCTTAGCTCTGATTGTAGGATACATCTCTACTACTTAGAGCTTTACTTAGTACACATAATAGGAGGTGGTTTGTCCCACAGTAGAGACTGTCTCCTCAGTGCCAGTTCTTGTCATGTAATATCTCTTGATGCCAGCCTTTCCATTTGAGCCGTCTCGCTCTGTGCCAATTATATCGTCTGTGTAAAGACTTTTTTTGGTCTTTTGGCCTTTTATGCAAACACCATTTTTTCCCATAAAACACATGAGAAATTCCACACTGGCTGATGAAGCCTGACCACAATACACAAATAAGATGAGGTAAGTTTGGCATTTTAATACATTTGCTAAACATAAGCCAAAATTCTGAAACCTGTCAGGGTGATTTATCTATGCCTTAACTACTAACTAACAGAGCTGGGCTCTATTGTTAGAGTGTTGGCTCTCATTACACAGCTCAGGGTTGACCTAAGATACTTGTGAAATATAAAAGAACACAAGTCTCACACATCCCTGACCTCTGGTTGTTCCTCAACTCCACCAAGTCATAAATCTCTTCCCCCATCTTTAACAGCCTTCTGCTTACTCATGTTCAAAATGACCAAAACAGCAGATCACACCTGGCTTTAACCTCTTTGAACTGTAAAACAGACGCTTTGACTTAACTTGTCTCATTTAACTCCAGAGCCAACATTCTACATGCTCCAGCACTGTTTGGACCAGAACTGAGCTGCATTTTTCAGCCACCCAGTTTAAGGCATTCTCTAAGGACTCACACACGTAGACTTGGGTCCCAGAAGAGTGGACTATATTTGACAGTGTCCTAAATTCAGCTACATAATGTGGGCCAATTGTCACATGGACAATAGGTTTAACTTTGGTCATAAATCAGGTTCCCCTGGCGTATGCTGGTTCATGGCTGGTCAGGTCTGCTTGTTCAGAAAGACTCAGGAAGTGGCAGTAAATATATAGTCAGTACTGATACAAATAACTGATGTCACAATATCAATGTAGTTTGTTAAAAAGCAATATTCTGGCCCTGAGTGGCTTGGGTGCTGACACTATGATCAGAGTATTGCGGGTTCAAATCCCGGGCCTGATGCTTGCTATAGACATTGGCCATGTTATCTCTAGGTGGGTAGATGACGCTCTTTTCCCATCATTACTACCAGGCAATGTCCACTGTCTCAGGTGTCTGCTAGCCAATCCATCAGAGCTGGGGTTCCTGCACTTTCCTCCGAGCATGTTGGCTGCCCAGTGATGATGTATCAACAGCAGTTGGAAAAGAGGTGGTGCTGACTTAAGATTTTAAGATTAACCAATTTGCCAATGTGATTTTTCACGAAACGGAATTTGACCTCCGCATTTAACCCACTCGTGCAGTGAAACACACACACACACACACACACACTAGTGAACACACAAGGCTGTGAGAATTTGTGCTCGAAGCGGTGGGCAGCCCTTATCCACCGGCACCTGGGGAGCAGGTAGGGGGTTAGATGCCTTGCTCAAGGGCACTTCAGTCATGTCCTGTCTGGGGATCGAACCATCGACCTTCTCGTCACAAGACCAGATCCTTACCACTAGGCCATGCCTGCCACCAAAAGGCGAACTGTGACAAAATCCACAGCCAAGGAAGTTGCCTAGGTCGCCGAGAGTCGATCGCTGTCTCGAACTCTTGATCTTAGCCAAAAAGCCAAGAAGTGATCAACATGCATCAAAGGAGGTTTGTGCTAGTCTTCACCCTCCTAGAGTCAGGTATATTACTAGTAATATGGAGAGACCTAGTAGATGGGTGTGTCGATTGGCTACCACTACATTGGGAGGAAAACTGTGCCCAAAAATATCAATATCCCTTTTCCACGCCACTAGAAACTCATGCCCATGTCAGTTGGGCTTTCTTCAGTGACAGTACTTGGGAATTATATACCTGATCTGTTTGTGGTTAAATTGATCTCATCTTTGATTGATTGAACTTTTTGTATATGGTTTTCAAAAAACCATTTGCTGTTGTTTTTTTATTCCACGTGGAAACATATTTAAGAGTACAGCGTTGCTGTATCATACTTTACTGTATTTACTACCATTGTTGTAAATACTCACTATCTCACTATGTAATGTCTGACCTGTGGTCTTACTGGGCTATATTAACCTGCCAAGAGTTTCTGAGGTGGTAAGACAAGGTTATGCCCCCTACATTGTCCTACAGTTTATTGCACTTCACAGCTATTGTTCAAAACAGTGCCTGGTTGTGTGCTAACTATCTTATAAAAGTAAGGCTCTTTCAAGACTTTAATGACCTGCCAATGGCCATTATCAAGACACAAGCACAACAAAGGGGGAGTCATAAAGGCCAATAAAAGACCATCATCCTACTGTAACAACAGCCCTTTACACCTGAAAAGAGTAGAAAAAGGTCAACTGATGGAGTGTCTGTTGCTTGATATTGACTTAGCCACACTAGCGCTGACAAGCATAGGCCAGTCAACGGCACTCTTGGTCCTATAACCCTCAGATAACCCCTTTTATTGCATCTACTAACGTGGATCATGATGACCCATGTAGTACTTCATGTCCACACTAATTTCTCTTTGACATGATTCATGATAATTCATGAATAAATGAACTGATACACAAGCTTTAAATGTTAGAGAGAGGCTGCTGACAATGAATGGAATTTGACTGAGGGAATCAACTTTTTTCCCTACTGTAAATGTAAGAAATTTCCCTTTTCAGCCATTCTGATCTACACCACAGCGGTCATGATTCCTTTTCAAACTTATATCTCCTGTTTTTAATGATGTTAACTTGCATAAGTGAAGGGAAGTACACAAGAGGGCTGTGCATAATCACAAACTACAGTTGCATAGTTTGCAACCTTCTGAACTATAAGATGGGGCATCGTATCTCATCCTACATTTGACATCCTCTCACCTAGCCGTAAAGAGCAGAGCTCATTGTGAACAATGGGGAGTGGACACACATCCCGAGGCTGTTAAGGGCAGGAAGCCCTTTTATATTGCTATGCTATAACTACACAAAGGCTATGTGGCTGTCTACACACATACACTTGGGTTAAGGGGGTCATTAGTCCAAACTCTTACACTCAAACAAGGACAGTTTTTATGCCAACAGGGCAACAGAGTCAAGAGGAGATTTGTGTTGTCAGTATAGTGACAAATATGAAGAATTAACTTGATGGGAAATGATGTAGCATGCTAAAGACATGTGCTTGTGTCCTGGAAATAATAAACCTAGATAACAATACATTTAACCTTTACTGATTTTTTCTTTTGCTTCAGGATTATGTGCTTTACCTCAACATAGAAATGAAAGTGAGCTCGAATACAAAAGCTGTGCAGGACTTCAAAAGGAATAATAAAGGTGCTCTCACATTTGACAATGCTCAGAAACAGTTAACAATGTCCCCAGCGCGGGATCTTTCTAATCATTAACATTCCTTAGAGAAGCGCTCTCTTCCAGTCTTTTATAACCAGCTAATTGAACACATGCCTCAGTGGCACTGCACAGGGAGAATACTTACTAAGCTGCAAGCGGGATACTGCAGTTTAGGCCTGACTTAATTGGGCACAATTTAAGTCATTAGGAAAAGCAGTAAAGTCAAAATAAAAAGGGGATGAATTATCCTCGAACCCCAAACCTCATACTAGTCTCAGATGTGGGTCTTTGTTAACCCTTTACTATTGATGGTTATCATCATTAAGCTCAGGGTCCTTACACCATCGCCCATTTGTGTATTACTGTGCCTTTATTTATGGCCTGATTAATCACATATTTGTAAACAGAATTTTTTTTATTATCATTTGATGTTTTGTGGAAATACAAGCTGTCCTTCAGATGTTTGCTATTTGCTATTTTTTAAATAATTTTTTGTCATCAAAATGAATGGAAAACAGCAGTATTGTACAGTATATACAGTATACAGTATATTACAGTATAGTAAATACATTACAATATATATGGTATTGTATGAAATATATAGTATATAAATTACAGTATATACACTATTGCATAGACTATATATAGTATACATATTACAGTATATTCATTACAGTATATATGGTATTGTACAGTAATACACATTACAGTATATGCAGCAGTGTACAGTATATATAGCATACATATTACAGTATATACAAGAAATGCATGTTCTTTTTGGTAACGTGCAATTAATGTTATTATTTGAATGCACTAGAATAGTGAAGCAAAAACAACTCCCAATTTCTGGAGGTTAACTGGTAGTTTTAAGTAGAAGATTTGAGTTAAATTAATATATTGAAATCTCAGATCCAAGGTGTCTAACCCCACTCCCCACGAAACTACTCTTAGCTTTGTAGTGCCGGTGTTGATGGATTTGACCTATGCTTGTCGGATGGCGGGATGGTTTTTGTTCAGCACACTAAAACACTGGTTGACCATGGCAATGGGCTGAGATGACCTCAGTATGTTGCCTAGCCACCTCTGACTTGTGAACCCGTTGTGGCCCAATAAAAGGCAGTTTTGTTGTATCTTACAAGCCCTTTGTGGTCATTGCCTCACTGCAGGTCTTTTGTAAGCACTAAACTGCATTTTACTCTGCTGCAAAAGGTCAACCACCTTCTACTCCAGTTTCCTGTTGTTCTTTCCAAAGTAAAGCAAACACTGTAGACGACTGACCTGAAAGGCATGTCTAGTGACTGAGGTTACAGTGTTCAGTGGAAGGCACTAATTGTAACCTGGATTTATCATCATATGTACAGGCTTCCAGTCTGCGTCAGTACTATTCATTTGTTCTTAGAGAAAGAGAGAGAGAGAGAGAGAGAGAGAGAAGCTCTTTATATTTCATTGTAAAAAATGAGGAAATGGTCCAAAATTAAATTTAATCTGCTCACCTGCAAAGATATTTATAGATATCTGCAAATATATTGTTTTTACCAACAATATATTTCAACAAGTGTCATTATATAGTCTTGTCCATTGGTGTTAACCCTTTAACATTCTGCTCAACCATTTGGTAGAGCACATTTAAGTCACTATATCTTCTTGAAGAAGGGGTTGAACTTAACACAATGTGATTGTGCCATCTCTACCAATCGGTAGAGGTATGATAGGGTAAAAACATCCACTAGAGGCAACTTTTTATGTCTGAATGCAAACCAGCAACTTCATAGCCAAACCACAAGGAATAAACTGGATCAGATGCTGAAAAACCATTAGTGCTGTTGCATCACAACACAGATGAGTGTGGTGTTTAAAAAGTGAACAAAATTTGCATCTTTTTGTACAAGTTTTTGTATTTGTAGTTTATGTTCTGGTTTTAACATTAAAGTGCTCTAATACTGTATGTTTATTGTGTACATTAAAAAACTGAGGGGTCTTTAAAAAAAATGATGCCCCCCACTCCGCCCACTGCACCCATACACTGCCCAAAAAATAATAATTACATTTCTTCTTTCTTGGTGAGGATGTTAATGGGTTAAAGAACTTATAGATGAACATGTCAGCTATTGTAAGTAAAGTAAATGTGTGTGTGTGTGTGATCATGCACATCTGGTTGTCTGCCGTTCCACTGTTTTCATTCAGTCTCCAACAGGAAGACAGTGTGAGCATTCCAAACAAACTCTTTGAACCCCCACCCCTCCCTCCATGTGGGCTGGAGGCAACACACTCGTCTTTGTCACCCTCCCTCTTCTGCACCATTGTGGGCTGTGGGTGACACTGGGAGGTATGTCCTCATTCTGCTTTGGTCAATATTGACCCACCTGTATGCTGACCCCAGATTCTACTGACCCTCATTTCTATCATAAAACTGTAAGGATGCATAAACACAGGACAGGATAACAGCTATATTGTTAATAATATCTCTCTTAATGAGCAAATGTTTGTAATGTATGTACAAAAAATGATGCACCCCACCCCACTGTATGTTTGATATAAAACACTACTGAGTTTTACTTAAAAAGAAACAACCACACGCTGCATAAGATTTGTACCCATATTTGCTTATAATGTCATGGGTTTACACTACACTGCTCAAAGGTTTGGTCACCCACAAATTTCCATGATAACGTACTTTTATTTGAAGATACTCAATCTTCTATTGGAGAAAGGTGAGGTAGGGCCCCCACAAGATGTTGACATTCAGTTTACAGGCTTTAATACAGCTGTTTACTGTCCATTGGATGTCTAGTATTATGAGATGTAAGAATGTTATGGATGCATTAAATTATGATATATAAATATATACACTATTATTCACTAGAACAGATGTGACATCATTGAAATTTGCATTCAACAGTAAATAATAAGTGCTGTAGCATTAATGCTATATGCTATTCAACATTCATTCATTCATTCATTATCACACCCGCTTAATCCTTATCAGGGTCGCGGTTCTATTCAACATATTCTTGTATAAAATTAAACGTTACTGCCTATAAACTCACTGTCCAGAACTGGAGAGGCTAAAACTGAACTAAAAAGCAGTGACACTGTCCTACCACACCCTTCTACCACAGCACACTGACCCAAAACATTTGAGTATAAATGATGGACTCTACTGACAATTCAAATGGGAGTAGGTTCTTAGACTGTTGCTACTTTCAGCCGCTCAGGTTATTAGCATAAGCACTTTTAGTGGTGTTTTAAGACTCAATGGATTGGTTCACATTTACCCACTTTCTCAACTTACTCCAGACGTAGATGATCAGCCAAGACATATTTGGAGTAAGATAATGGAGAGTAAGGTAAGAACCAGACCTGCACAACAAATCTGAACCTGTAAAATCATCACACTGGATGTGTACCGCACCCGAGCCCAACTGAACCGTGCTCCATCCCACCTCTAAAAGCCGGACCAGGCACGGATAACTGTACCGTGCTTGAGTGTATATGTTTCGATGCATAAATGAGTTAAATGCGCAGGTCAAATTCTGCAGGCTATTTTCATAAAAGCCCCAAAATGATTTGGTGTCCTCTCACAGTTCTTCCTAATTCAGGACCTGTGAATATCTTGCTTGGGTTACTTAAGCTTGGAGCATTACACACACGTTAAGGCATAGCAAGCACATCTGAAATTCCAGTCTTAATGCACATAATTAGCATTAGACCCTATGACAGACGAGGTCTTAGCGCTCAGTAACATTGACCAGACTTCTCACAAGGAACGTGATCTTTATGTGATTATTAAGAACAACTGAACATTTGTTTTGCAGAGTCCTGCAAATAGGCTTTGGCTGACTTGAGTCTAGCGTTCTCTTGCTATCATGCATTACACATTATGGCGTATGATTCTGCATGGTGATGCATTTTTGGAGCCTTGCTAGAGAGGCTAATCTTGACTTAATAATTGTATAACACATCTGATGTTAACAACATTCATCAGTATGTTGGTCTGCACACTTGTGCTTAGCACAATTATGGTTCAAGAGGCCTGGCGTGGTTTTTAAATGAATTACCAGACTCTTAGCCTGGACTGCTCCAGTGCTAATAAAGTGAGTGCTGTCTGGAAGTGCTAAATCACTAGCCACCTCTAATCAGCTCTGAACAATGTTTAGCATGTGTTTACAGCACTTAGCCAAGCCTTTTTAACAGGCTGGAGCTCTGGACCAAATGAAATGAAACCCACTCTACCTGAAGCCTTCATTAATGCCAACATGGCAAATATCAATAAACACCAACAAACAGCATTTGGTAGTGTTGACCTATCCATGCTTTACCCACAGATATATTGATTCATAGAAACATAGCAACTGTTGAGATACTGAACAAGCTTTGTTCAAGCTAATACATTTAGGCAGTGGTTCAGATTTGACACTTGATGACTTTGATTATTTGATTTTGACTTGATTATATTCATAACTATTCTACACTACTGTAGAAAGTTAGTCTAACATTGAGAAATGTCTTGCTTCTGTTTTCTCACTGGACATTGGTTTGACTTTGAGTTTAACTTAGCTGCTAAACTGAGAAATCCTGCCATGTGAAATACATTGGAACCTCGGTTTTCATCATTAATCCATTCTAAAGTACCTGATGATAACCTGCACACAGTGATGAATTGGCGCTCTGTCCTGGGCTTGGTTGGGATAGTGTAATACTGCCTACACTCAGTGAGGGGTTGAGGGACTAACCGTGACCCTGTTAAGGATTAAGCGGGTGGTGGGATAATGGATGGGTGGACTAATGAAATGGAGAAATGAACATTTAACACCACTCTTACAGGTTACGGTCCATTTTAGAGTGTGCCGGTGTAGTACAGTGTTTTGTACACCCGTTCTCTGCCTCTATTTGTTTTCACACCTGTTTTTAAAAGCGGTAGGGCTGCGCGCCGTCGCTTTAGTGTGATGTGTTTTAGGGTTTTTTTTAGTTATCGACAAGAAACAATGAGAAACAAAGCCATGAATGCGTGGGTGAATGCTTTGTTTTTGCAAAATTAGCAGCGAGTCAAGTGGGCCGACGAAAACCAGGCAGATGAACAATAACTGGGACAAAATGTCCCTGAAAAAAGTCGACGATAACCAGGGGTTCCACTGTATGTTCACTGGTATTTTAGCCAAAACTAAACCAACCACCACCTTGATTTTACTTATAAAATATAATATCACACACAAAATACATATTATATAATAATATAATCATTAATATATAATAATAGACTCTGATCAGGTCAAAGGAGCTTTTTGTCAACATTTTTAAAGTTGTCGCAAAAGAAGTCATGTGTGTAGCATGGATAGGTAAGACAACACTGGGTTGTTAGGTTAATTCATTCTACAGTATATCTGCCAAAAGTCTCCAGCCTTTAGAATTCAAGCAGGTCCAAACAGTTAGATGAGAAGTAGATGCCAGTTGGTGTCAGTACAGTAATTTAGTTTGATGGTTGCTCCAAGTCTCTGACCCACTTCTAGTGGGGCCCTGAATGTTGATACAACAAGAAACACAGAGAAGAACACTGTCGATCGATGTCTTTCAGGGAATGTTTATTAATGTTTATTTTCCTCCCTGCTTCACTGCTCACACTGTGATAGCTTTGGCATGATCCAAGAGCGAGTTAAATGGCACCCTTGTGGCCACATATGCATGGACCACCATCAGTTCAACAAGCCGCATATTTTAGAGCATCCTGCCGACAGCGCGCCACAAACCAGTTTACAGGCATATGGAGGCTAGGCCCAAGGACTAAAACGACCTGCCTGAACCCAGAAAGCCCTGCTGCTTCTTGTCTCATCTATGAAAGACAGTGTTATTCAGTGCTATGCTTCTAGTGGCCCACTCGTTCTCTCCCCCTGCTCTCCTCTTCTCTTTTCTAGACTCCCTATGTAAAAGCCTGCCAAACAGGCTGGGTTTGAAGCAGTTAGCCTGAGCAAGAGAGCAGTGATTAATTCAGGCTCACACAAACGCACCTCTGTGCATGTTGCGCCGGACCAGGCATTAAATCAACAGAAAGATGTACACACACTGGCACTAGGGCTTAACTCTCAACTCCTATGGCACACACACACGCCATGTTCAATCTGTTTACATTTCAATGCAGACATGTTCCTGTAATCTTGCTCCAATCTAATGCCTAGCAAAAACACACACATATTAATGTCCTCCTGTGCAAGGGTGTTAGGCTTAAGCTGCACACTAATGCACTCATATGGACTCTGCGAGCTCATGGAGTCGTTCCTGCTCTTTGGCATGGACACAAGGAGGCAGTCAGATATAAAGTCAAGAGAAAGATCCTTCTGATCTATTTATGAGAGGAGGGAAGAGAAGATAATCCTTTATTAGTCCTACAGTGGGGAAATTCAAAGTGTTACAGCACCAAAGGGACAGTGAAGTAGTCACTAATAGAAAGAGATATTAAAGAGACTAGAAGTAAATACTATAAACATAAGTAATGTAATCTAAAAATGTAATACAAATATGCACACTTAGAATATTTACATCCAAATGTACATAACTACAGTACATGGAATATTGCACATAACGCGATATATATATACATATATATCGTCCAAAATTATTTCCATGAGGCCTGTTAGATTTTTTATAGCAAAAAATATAAAAGGCAGTCAATAGTAGTAGAAGCAGTAATTAAAAATTGTCACTTCCAATTGAATACTCATAAATTATAAGAGAAAAAAACAATCAGCCAGTTTTCAGATGAGGGCGTCTGTAATGACAGATTTTAGCCACTAGAGGGCAACGCTAGCTTGAGTTCACTGTTCACTTGTGTTATGTATCAGTTCTACGCTCCAAAATAACCTTAATTAATATATTTTTCTTTTCTCTTTCTCCTAATGACATTTTAATGCACACCAAACTAGGTAATATATGAGACCATTAAACAATTGCAGACTTGTAGAAAATACCGCTCAAACTCTTTAAGACTAACTTTTATCAGTGTTAGAGACTCTCCTCCACGCCTGATCTGAGGTCAGGTCAACTCTCAGATAAATGGCCTTCAGTTGCCATTCGTGGTCCTAGAGCCTGATCTGAGATCTGCTGAACGCGTTATCGCGAGAAAACATCGTTGACATTTGACAGACTACCTGAGTGAGGCTAGGACAGCATCTCAGACACGTTTTGTGGAGAAACTGGAATGAAATGACGTTCTACGCGATATCTGTACCGGAAACGCGTGTTTATATTAAAATAAGGAGAAAATACGTTTGAGAAGTCAGAGCAGATGTGACAGACAATAGCTGAGGCAAGTCTGTGGGAACTTAAAACACCTCCAGTCACTGTTTACGGAAGTTACGTCTATAATTGTATTACACTCGCACGTTGGGACAATGCTCCACTACAGCGGTGGACGTTCATGGTCGTGTTTGGACTTTTCTTTACGCTATGTTATTTTTTACAGATAATATAACTCCGAAACAAGTACACACTTACCTGAAAGTTTTGCAAAGAGCCAAATACTCCTGTCACATATGAAAGCCCGCCTTCCTGTTAGGACTGTGCACAGCTGTGTGATGTACTGCGTGTCATTGTCCAGCACGGCTGTATGTCCAGGCTGAGCTGAGTGTGCAGGCGAGCCAGCAGCGCTCTTACTTCAGCCGAGAAGCGGAGCTGTGTGGCGCCCGCTGGAATGACACGAACACAGCTCAGCGCCTATTGGGTTAGACTCCCCCTCCCCTCTCCCCCTCCCCTCCCCTCCAGAGAGGCACATTCTTAGTAGTCTGGACTGGAGCTGCAATGGAAGTGAATGTAGTTCACTATTAAACATCATATATATGAGAATACATAACAGAAGGCTGGGCTCACTTCCACTATATGTGTCTGTGAATGCTCTGTAATACCAAATACCTACTGACATTCATTCTCTCTCTCTGTCTCTCTCTGTCTCTGTCTCTCTCTGTCTCTCTCTCTGTCTCTCCCTCTCTGTCTCTCTCTCTCTCTCTCTCTCTCTGTGCGTCTGTCTCTCTGTCTCTCTCTCTCTCTCTCTCTCTCTTTCTGTCTGTCTCTCTCTGTCTCTGTCTCTCCATCTCTCTCTCTCTCTCTCTCTCTCCTTAATTGCATGGCCTTATCTGAGCAGTGGCCAGCCTGCTGTGATAGCCTTCTCCAGACATTTGCAGGCATGTGGAAACCTGATCAGCTTTTAAAGACCCCACTTTTCACACTGCTCACTGTGCGAGAGTGGCTTCAGCTTCAGCCAGGTCTGAAAGATAAACTGCACAACAATGAAGAGAAGCTACACAACTATCCTACAGTTACGTGAACTTCTGCAACACATTTTTGAAGAACCGCCTGAAGAATAATTGTAGAAAGTGTCATACGTGTGTTCAGCTGTTAGATCTGCCATCTGTTATATACTTTGATGTGTCCAAACTTTAGATACATTCTGGTCTATAAACTGATTCCATGACTTCTTATTTAACCCCCATGCCTTCATTTCAGAGTGCAATGTGACATTTAACTTAATCATTTTTAATAAAAAACAGGAAACACTGGAGTGTTCTAAAACATTTGACCAGTAGTGTGTATGTGTACACACACACACACACACACACACACACACACACACTACTGGTCAAATGTTTTAGAACACTCCAGTTTTTCCTGTTACACAGCACCAGTCAAATGTTTGGACACACATTCTCATTCAATGTTTTTTTAAATTTTTTCCTACACTGTAAATGAATACTGAAGTCATCCAGACTATGAAGGAACACATAATGAATCATGTAGTAAACTTAAATATACATTTATATTCTTTAAAGTAGACACACAACTGACGTTTCAAACACATTAAGAGGCAAGAAATGCAAGTCATGAACTCTCGAAAAGGCACAGCTGTTAACTGAAAGCCATTCCAGGTGACTACCTCATAAAGCTGACTGAGAAAATGCCAAGAAAGCTGCATCTAAGCAAGAGGTGCCTACTTTGAAGAATGTAAAATATAAACATGTTCTGCTTTGTTTAACACTGTTTTGTTTACTAAATAATTACAGATGTATTGATAAAACACCTCTGAATGTCCAGAACTGTGTCCAAACTTTTGACTGGTTCTCTCTCTCTCTCTGTGTGTGTGTGTGTGTGTGTGTGTATCCTGTGCTGAACCAGTTTGCAACGAATTTTCTGTGTACACTTGCTGCGAAATGGCAATAAAGTTTGTTTAAGTCTAAGCCATCATTTGGCCCTGTACTGTGTCTCATTCACAAAACAGTCCAGGCTGAAATACTCAGTTTATCCTAAATATGAATGATTGTGTAATGACTTTAAGCTCAGTAAGGGAATATGTAAATTGTTTTAGTGACATCACAATAAAACGTTAATTAAAACATATTTTTTGCAGTTTGGTTTACATATGGACCTTATAAAACAGTGTGTTTATAGTACATCATACTGTGGTTTTAAATGGAGAAATATTTGGTTTTACATGACATGTCCCCTTTAACACTGAACCTGTATTAACTCAGGCTCCGTCACTGTGTATTAGTAGAGTCGGTCAGCTGGTTGACAACAATTCTCACATTAGTCTGATTACTTAGCAGTCGTTTATTATGAGACTATTTGCCTCACTTTTAAGTAAGATTTATGACAGTTCAAGACATGAGTATTCAACCGCAAGCAACTATGGCAAGTATGCAGCAGTCACATATTTGTTGGTTTTACACTGATAATTATGTGATCATAAATAAATAAAGCTCTACGTCTGTGAGTCTGCTGACCTGAAGGTCAGTTTCTGGCCCTGAGACTGAGGTTGGCTAAGGTTATGACCCAATGACTCTGATCTGCCATGTCAGAGTAGGATAAGTGGGACCAGGTTCTGCTAGCCCAAACCTGTCAATCACACGACTTTGAGTAGAGCAGAACAGCCCGGTCATTGCTGCGAGACCATTTCATCTGGATCAGATAGAAAATCCTCCAGAGGTACTCTAAAGATTTCAAAGCAAAGCTCCTCTTTCGGTTTGGCCTAAAAGTGCTGCTCTAGGTTCAGGATCTGACGCTACAACGCAAATCTTGACTTAAAGAACTCTTGGTGAAAATACATACCAGGTGTAAAATCAGCTGCAAGAAAAACATTGGGCAGTACTGCAGTGAGAGCACATAAGCTTCAATACAGTGGAACCTCGGTTGTTGTTTGCCCTGGTTATTATACAGTACAGCTATCGTCAACTCTTTTCAGGAAATTTTGTCCCAGTAATTGTTCATCCACCTGGTTTTCATCAACGTACCCACATGACTCGTTGCTAATTTAGTGAAAAAATAGCATCCACCCACGCATTTGTGGTTCATTCAGACTTTGTTTCTAATTGTTTCTCGTTGATAACACTCAAATCAAACAAAAACACCTGAAAACGGGTGCGAAAACAAATAACGTCTAAGAACAGGTGTACAAAACAACCACACCAGCACACTCTAAAACAGAGCGTAAACCTGTGATGTTAAGTGTTTTCTGTTTCATTAGTCTTTTGTATTTATTTCTCATTGTGTTCTGTATGTAAAACTTTAGTTATTCTATATAAAATGTATTTTTGTTAATATTTTATGAGGAACAGAATAATTGGATTTACATTATTTCTTATGGGAAACATTGCTTCAGTTATCATTCATTTTGTTTGTCATCAAACACTTTAGAAGGGATTGATGACAAAAATGAGGTTCCGCTGTACTTCATTCAGCCAACTTGTTCCCATCAACTTCATACTCAATCTGCAGAAAAGGCAGATGATCTGTTAGCTGGAAAATCTAAGTAAACCATCAGAGATGTATCTAATATGACAATACACATTTGTATACAAAATAAAATTGGTCATAGAAAATGTGCAAGGAACTCTTCTGAAGGTGAAGCATCTCTGCTATGCGTGTAACCCAACAACTCTCAGCTAACTTCTGCTGAAAATAAGCCTTGATGGCATTTCGTGAGTCAGCCGTTTTCTCAGTAATGGCCATAGTAAGAGATATCATATCTGCCACGCTCTCTGATTTAAGTGAGTAGGTGGGCCTGAAGACATGCTAGCCCTTTAGCCTGAGGCATCGCTCTTATCTGCTCTTTGTCTGGAGTTTATCTACACTTTATCTCACTCAATATTTATGGCAGTTGGTTGTAAAAATGCTTTCAACAACACGACTGAGTTGTAAACTAGAGATGGCCTCATTTAGGCCCACGTCACCCTATGATTGACTTGTAATGTACAAGCTATCTGAGCTTTTTATGAGGTGCAGTAGCAAGAACAGGTCTCCTGCAAATATGTTACAAGATCCACATGAACTTAACGATAATTCTTGACATGCTTCTGCAGTAGTTTACATTTTTATTTATAAATGGACTATTTGTTCACCCCTTCACTGGACAGGGTATTACACACCCTACTCAGGACATGGCACCAATCCAAACATGCAGACATACACACACTCACAACAGGACACTTTAGAGTACCTAATTCACCTGACCTCCTTGTTTTTGAACTGTGAGAGGACCGGAAGCTATATCAGTTTATAGGTCAATTTGTCCAAGATATACACTCACTGGCCACTTCATTAGGTACACATACCTTGTATCTGTGCTCATTTCCATTTTATCAGCATCACTTACCATATAGGTGCACTTTGTTGTTCTACAATTAGAGTAATTACAGAGCTGCTGGATACTTCAGACACTAAGGTCAGTGTGTCTAATGGACAGCGAGCTAACGTAGTGTTTAAAATACCCTGATCCACTCATACCAGCACAACACACACGTACACACCACCACATGAGTGTCACTGCAATGTTGAGAATGATCCACCACTCAAATAATACCTGCTCTGTGGGGGGTCCTGATCATTGATGAACAGGGTTAAAGGAGGCTAATGTTTACAGAGTAACAGATGGACTACAGTCTGGAATTATTGAACTACAAAGTGCACCTGTATGTTCAGTTTAGCTGATAAAATGGACCATAGGTATAGATACAAGGTATGTGTACCTAATGAAGTGGCCGGTGAATTGACCCCAGATATGTACAAACAACTGGCAAAATATATTTAAGTCATTACCTCAAATATGAATTGACAGTCACATCCAGGTTTTCTGTAGTAATTGAATAGGCAAACTCTTCAATTTTCAAAACTCTTCAAAAACGAGAACCACGAACACTCAAAGAACCCAATGGGTTGCTTGCACAGTGAAAGGTTTCTTCAGATTGATGAGGAAAGTGCTGTAGATGGTTCTACACTCTTAAAAAAGACGGTTCTTAACAGAACCTTTCTGAAACAATAGCAGAACCATTTTTGGGGCTATATAGAACCATTTTCAAAAAGGTTATGTATAGAACCATCTACAGCACATTCCTCATCAATCTGAAGAACCCTATCACCATGGAAAGAACCCTTTATCCATACAAAGGGTTCTTTGAATGTTTATGGTTATATATAGAACCATTTTCTTTACTAAAGAATCCCTGAGGAACCATCTTTTTAAGAGTGTATATTGTATAATGTCAGCAATAACATATTTTACTGGAGAAATTAAACACTACACTTTTAAAAAATATTGTTCTTCAGGGGTTCTTTAGTAAAGAAAATGGTTCTATATATAACCATGAACATTTAAAAAACCCTTCGTGTGGATGAAGGGTTCTTTCCATGGTGAAAGGGTTCTTCAGATTGGTGAGAAGAGTGTTGTAGATGGTTCTGTACATAGCCTTTTTGAAAAGGGTTCTAAGTAGCCCCAAATAGGGTTCTGCTATCATTACAATGTTAATTTGTAATAACAGAGGAACTCTTTTTGGGGGTATATAGAACCATCTACAACACATTTCTCAACAATCTGAAGAACCTTTTCACCATGCAAAGAACTGTTTGGATTCTTTGAGTGTTCATGGCCATCTGAATTTTGGGGGGTTTTTTATGCATGGGTTTACTCCGGGGTCTCCAGTTCCACAGTCCAAAAACATGGAGGTCAGTTGGATTGGGTACTCTAAATTGTCTGTGTGTGTGTGTATGTATGTGTGCAATGGATTGGTGCCCTGTCTTAGGCTTAGTTGAATAGTGTGATGTCCTGCACCCAGTGAGGGGGTAAGCGACTAACCACGACCCTGATTAAGCAGGTGTGATAATGGATGGATGTCAACTGTGTTTGATTCAGTCTGATAGGTGTCAGATCTAGATCCACCAAAAATCACAGGAATACCCTGTGGAGCAGTGTATTGTAGTGCTCGTCATAAGCCTGTTAATGTTCATTGTATAGTTCTGATGGTGATTTCTTTAAGCAGCCCCTGTTAGGACCAGACAGCAGGGAGAACAGATTCTTCTGTTCAGCACTACTTTTCATAAAGGCACACTTTTGTTTGCATTCAGAAACCATGAGTGTGTGCTTCAGTTACCATCAGCCCATGACAGGAGCAAATGTATTGGATAAATCTTTAATCCTGTTAATAAGATTGGGAGCTCAGAGCAGCTCCTGCAGAGCATGAGCTCCAACAAACCAGCGCTAATTAGGAAAAGATGTCATTTCACCACAGAAGACTTCCTAACTTCCCTTTGCACGTCAGGTGGCTTCATATTTTCATCATTCAATCCTCTACATTCAGTTCTCTACATCCCCTCTACATTCAATGTTATACATTCAAGCCTTTCCATTCATCCCTCTACATTCAATATTCTACATTCATCCCTCTACATTCAATCCTCTACATTCATCCCTCTACATTCAATATTCTACATTCATCCCTCTACATTCAATCCTCTACATTCATCCCTCTACATTCAATCCTCTACATTCAGTCCTCTACATTCATCCCTCTACATTCAATCCTCTACATTCAGTCCTCTACATTCAGTCCTCTACATTCAATCCTCTACATTCATCCCTCTACATTCAATCCTCTACATTCAGTCCTCTACATTCAGTCCTCTACATTCAATCCTCTACATTCATCCCTCAACATTCAGTCCTCTACATTCAGTCCTCTACATTCAGTCCTCTACATTCAATCCTCTACATTCATCCCTCAACATTCAATCCTCTACATTCATCCCTCTACATTCAATCCTCTACATTCAATCCTCTACATTCAAGCCTTTCCATTCAGTCCTCTACATTCAATCCTCTACATTCAATCCTCTACATTCAATCCTCTACATTCATCCGTCTACATTCAGTCCTCTGCATTCAATCCTCTACATTCATCCCTCTACATTCAGTCCTCTACATTCAGTCCTCTAAATTCAATCCTCTACATTCAATCCTCTACATTCATCCCTCTACATTCAGTCCTCTACATTCAATCCTCTACATTCAATCCTCTACATTCATCCCTCTACATTCATCCCTCTACATTCTCTACATCCAACCCTTTACATTCAATGTTATACATTCAATCCTCTCCATTTAGTCCTCTCCATTCCATCCTCACAGTTCAATCCTTACCATTACCTCTACATTCAGTTCTCATCATTCAATCCTCTCCATCTCTGGATATGTTCTACCCTTCAGGAAAAATGCTCAAGTCCCTTCTTTCTCTTCCTTCCTTCCTTCCTTTCTTTCTTTCTTTCTTTCTTTCTTTCTTTAATTACACTGGCTTAAGAGAAAGAATATCCATCCTCTCAGGAAACTACACAGCATACATATTTAATGAGAACATGCTTAATGTGGATATAGAGAGGGTGGAGCCTCAAACAGCCAAAGAAAACAACAATCTGCCTATAAAAACGTCTCCTCCGGCTGGGGCAGGAAATACGGATTTGTTGGTGTGGGTATTAATATTGATCTGCTCAGACGCAGGTTCTTGAGTTAAATGGACATTAAATGAACATTTTTTTTGCAGCTGGCACATAAAACTGCTTTAGATGCAGTTCACCTCTCAGAAGACATGGCTCCAGAAGTTCTTCTGAACACTGCTCTGAAACTGTTCACTGATTTAGCAGATTTCAGCAGAAACAACTTCTCCATCCATGAGAGCCACAAAACAAACCAGTGACTGGATTTAATGTAATTGACCAAATTCTCCTCAGGAAGAGAGGGATCTTGTTGCGCTGAGTTTACACAGGAAATCTCCAGAACAAACAACGGCAGGAAGACAAACAAATAGAGTGCGGCAGCAGGGCTGGGCAGCTGGGCTCATGTGGCAGTCACCTGGCTTCAGTCCACGCTCAAACATGGGCCAATTAGACTTGACTGCCCAAAGCAAAGACCTGAAAGGCCCAAGCTTTCAGTCTGTTTACTCGATGTGTTAGTATAGAACTTGTCAAGGAATGACAAATGAGTTCGTATTACTAAAGCAAACTCACTAATGCTGTTGTTTAATAACAGCCTCTACACTAACTACTTTCAATTGCGACACTTGGACGTCTTTCACTGCAGTTGAATACTCAGTACCTAGCTACAATATTAGCACAGTGACTGCAAAGTTCTCATGAGTCAACAGCTTATGATCCTGAGCATATGAAGGGCTATTGTCAACCAGTCTGGTTTGATGCTGTTTCTGGTGGTGAGCCCTTGAAAACTGCCGTGGTGCTCTATGGCACGTAGATGTTCTAGCTGATGGTCAACAAGATTGGAAGGAAAACCTGTCACATGAAATTAATAACATTTTCAGCATCTTCTACTACTGTTGTTCCTGATACTTGTTCCCTATGAGATGTCCTTGCATGGTTTGGTTAGATAACCCAACGTTAAGCCTAGCATTAAGAAATGTATGGACTTCAATCTCTGTTTATTAAATTAGATTAAAAAATGTTTGCCAATGTGATTGAACGCAGTGGAATTTGACCACCACATTTAATCCATCTGTGCAGTGAAACACACACATTAAGCTGTGAGAACATGTGCCCAAAGCAGTGGGCAGCCCTATCCAAGGTGCCCGGGCACCAGTTTAGGCTTAGGTGCCTTGCTCAAGGGCACTTCAGTCATGACCTGCCCAGGAATCGAACTGGCAACCTTCACAACCATCAGGCCCATGGCTGCCCCTATCCTTCAGGGATGTGGGCCTGAGTACCCAAGTGATGTTGGAGAGCTGTCAGAATGGTAAAACATCAGTATTCACAGTCACATGGCTGGCTTCTTCGAGTCTGCAAAAGTTGTCAAATGCCAGGAAGCAACTGCTGAAGCCTCTCAAGAAGTGTTACTCTATAGCAACTCTGACCAACCACATGAGCTCCAAGCTGGCAAAGAAATGTCTTCACAAATACAGTACATACTTACCTTTGATCTTCAGCACTTCTAATTTTCTGCCAGTTTTCTGACATGCAGCATGGTGCCTGGGCTACTGAAGGTGTGTAGGAGGACAAGGAGGTAGGGAGGTGTTCAGTCTAGACTGGAGGAGATACAATGCTCCCCCTATAGCAGCCAGACATGGCCCAGAAAGCCTGCAGAGAAGGGGGCAGGGAGACAAATTAACACTGTTTTACTTTGACAGCCCAGTCACTTACTGCAGAAAACTGTTCCCACCAGGATTACCAATGTATCGCAGCATTGTTAATTGCTTCAAACTTGGGTGGTATGACAAAAACTGGTTTTAGGCAATTTCCAATAAAAAATCACTTTCAGAAATTACAAAATGAGCTGTGTGGAGCTTTTAGTTAAATAACTGCTATTATCATCAATTAAGTTCAATTCTAAACAATATAATATTATCTCATACAGGCCTCACCAAGCTTTACCCAGAACTTTACTCAATCTTTTCACCTGCTGGCTCATTGTTATTTCTTAAGACTTGTACCACAACAACAATATGTATGTTATGCAGTTATTGAAGTAAAAACAGGTATGATGTCACATGCAGATGGTAATGTACAATGTAAAGGCCCCATATCTTATATTTTCACCTGATGTCTACGTATGATGGTTGTGTGGTTTTATGTAGCAAAAACTCTTTTTTATGGGACAATTTTCCATTTACCTCTCTTTATCTTTTAGAATATTGGTTATTGTGCCTTTGCTGCCCTGCATTGTGCCACCTTCAAAAAGCAGCCCAGGTTGAAATGCACATTATAAATGTAGTGTAAATGGGCAGAGCTGAACTGTAGGATAATATATGACAAATATATCACAAAAACAGTGAATTGAGAACAGACTATTTTTACTGCTTAGTTTTCTTCACTTCTCTGTGGACCGAGAAGTTAAAAGTATATTTTGAAACTTTGCATATTACATCTGCAAAGGTGAGTTGAAAATCCACACGTTGGCAGAAGAAAAAGCAAATATATTATCTGTCAACATCATCTCCCTGCTTTACTTTTTTTTTTTAATTAAATTTTACAATGATTTCCTCCCCAATATGATTTAGTAGCCAATCAACCCACCCATTTGTTGACTCTCCCCATTACTTGTAATGTCCCTGACTCTAGGAGGGTGCAGACTAGCACAGGCCTCCTCTGATGCATGTGAACTTAGGCTCCGCCTCTTTTAGAACTGCTGCTGATACATTGCTGCCGGACAACCAACATGCTCAGAGGAAAGCGCAGAATCCCCAGTTCTGATGGATCGGCAGGCAGACTCCTGAGCCAGATGACATTACTTACCCGCACAGGCAATTTTGCTCTCTCAGACTTCGGCTACCGATGGCAAGCAGCATGACCAGGATTTGAACACATGTTTCTCAGATCATAGTGACAGTGAAATTGTCCACTAAGCCACTTGGTGCCCAGTTTCCTGCTTTCAATACACTTTCTCCATCTATCAACAAGCTTTCATATTATGTAATCAAAGCATATATTAAGCTGAGTTGTGAGCCATAAATGCACCACCATCTTCACTTTTTTATCAGATGTGAATCTCTGGCCTCTTATGGCTTTTTTCAAGACCAGAAAACTGTCAGCATCAATTTTTCAGCTGATGGTTGACTTTTAAACTTTTTCTTGGCAGTTTCCATTCCATGCTGTTTACTCTCATACTTGTAGTGATGAATCCATGTCTCTTTACCAGAAATGATTTTTTAAAGAAACTTTCACCTTCCTTACAGTATTGCTCCAAAATTTGATGTCCAAACGCACCTGCATCCACTGCTCACTGCTCTTCTTTTAGGCAGCCATGTTTGTTGCACTGCAGTCATAAATGAACCTGCGCAGTAGTTAGCATGGAGACAGCCACCAGAAACTGATAATAAAACATTGCAGCCAGAAGTTTTCACTAACCCTTGTGACTATTTTATTGCACAAACAAAAAAAAATTCCAGTGAAATGTCCTTTAAAGTAGCAACACTAATACACTGAAGCATTAGCTTCAATGATAATTCGTACTTTGTCGTAGCGGAGACGAGTTAGAAAGTTTATTTTCCAACAGTAGTCAATAAGTGTTGTCTAAACAAACGTCCTGTGTTGTCACAACACATCTTGTGCGGCGTATGCTTTGTGAGACATGTTGACTGGTAGGTTGGACTGCTCTTCAGCAGTTACTTTCCGTCTCGCTGGCTCCTCTTGTCTTTCATGTCTATCCCAGGCTAGGCGGTGTTTCCGTTTGTTAATCCTGATCGCTGGGCTGAGACTCTACAGCCTGGGAGAAAGCGAGCAGACAATTAAGATTCCTGACGTTACACAGATAAGCAGCATTCAGCAACTCCTCTCAGATCTGCTCTGCTGTCTTTTTTCTCTTTCTCTGCCTCTTTCTCTCTTTCTCCCTCCCTTGACAGTGAGGCAAGGAGAGAAGAAATAAAAGTAGCCACATTAATTATGTGAAGTGAAACGTCAAGTCGAAATGCAAACATTTTGCTCGCGGTAAGAACATAACTTCTAGTGCATTGAAGCCATAATTTCTAAAAGTAAATGGCAAGCTGTAAAACAGAGCAGTAAAATCTTTGAAGTGGTGCTTTATTCATGACTACAGGTCTTTGGAACACCAGGCATGTGTGTATTTAATGTAGTAAATATGTCATATGCTGGTGGAAGCTTTATAAATCTCTTAAATGGAATAATGTGTATGATATACCACACATTCATTTTCTTTTACAGCCAGAATCTGGAAAGGTTGAAATACTTTTATTCAAATATTTTTCTGGCTCTGACAGTCAAAAATAAACAACCTTTTCTTTCGCATAGAGAGCTAGTTTCCCCCCCCTGCTTCCCCTGTGAAATTGTCTGTATATCTTTAGTGGGAATCATGTAGAGCTCTCAGAGTTCGTAGGCTGTAATTTAATGTGTGCCTCTGGAATCCTGCACTGGGTCAAACTGCTGCGGAAAATACCATCAACAGCTTTGTTCCGGCACAGAAATACCTCTTATATCAAACGAGGGCACCAGGACAGTGCAAGAATTACATTAACCGCTCTTTCATAGCTAAGCCAAATAACTGGATTTATTGCACAGCATAAACCTTCTAAATATTAGGGTTAAAGGTCCAATATGCTTCTACATTTTTAATAACGTGAGGAGTAGTAAAAAAAGAATGTTTCCAAGTTTCTGTAAACAGTTATCGTTCATCAGCTTGGCTTCATGCCCTGTGCTGTCTTCACCTCTCTTATTTGGACAGTGAAGGTCCTGTCCACTGACCTCTCCCTCAGCAGTGTGCAGTGCACCTCATGTTTCAGCCATTGCTCTTCAAGGTTACATGCATAAGGCAAGTAGCCCCTAAACCACACCAGATACCACAGAGAGGAAAGTGGTCTTGTAGTGTCATGAACTATCACAGCTCATTAAACACTAATGTTATGCTGTACAGTACTGTGAGAAAGTTTTGTGCATTTTTGCCTGCAACATCTACATACCAGTGGCAGTTGGTGCTAGGGTGCCACCCACCAAGCTGGAAATAGTTTTTTTATTTCACTTTTAAATAAACACTTTTTAAATATTCATTACCTACACATTTTAAGCATGTATGTGCTAAACATGCACAATAACATGTAATATATCAAATATATTTGGGGAAATTAGTTCATTCTGGTTCATTCCCTTTCTCTTCTGGGGCAACAAAAATATCACCCAGTCAGAGAAGTGGCAGCCAATCACTGACCTGCTGACACACATAGCAACAGAAATTTAGCCAATCAGCATCCTAAAATCTGTTTTCTCTAATTTATCGACCACAGCAGAGTCAGTCAGTGGTGGAATAGGAACATCTGACGTTATTAACATGAACACAGTTACTCAAAACACTGGATTTCAGCCATTCCCAAATTCAATACGATCTCTTCTCCAAAATCCATTTGAGAGGAGAACTTTGGTGGAGAAACTACACATTAATTACAATATTTGTATTATTATTCTGCTTATTTTAATGCCAATTAAATAGTTACAGACATTTTCACAAAGCACTGGTATCCTGCAGTTTGTGTTAAATGATATTGGGATGGATGTGAAAACTGACTGAATATGGCCCCACCTAGAATAATTTTCATCAGCCACCGCTGATACATACCAATAAAAAAAGTTATCAGAATGTCTTGTTTGATAGTGAAGTTCTTGTTATGTTGCTTAGAAGGTTTGGTCCTTGAACTTAAAAAAGATGGTTCTTCAAGTGTTCTTTAGTAAAGATATTTGAAAGTTTTTCAAGGAGATATTTGGAAAAGTTTAAGCTGACATCAGACATACATTCATAAGCATTGCTTATTTGTATTCTAAAATTAGTGCATGTTTCTTGAACAACTATATGTTTACTGCCTAGTTAAACAGCTTTACACACTACTGCTCAAAAGTTTGTGAATTACGGCATAGGAATGGATGGAAATGTTCATTTTCTTCTGAAATGTCATAGAAAATTCTTTGTGACTCTGAACTTTCGAGTGATAAACTGATAAACAAAGTGCACAATTACTGACCAATATGCTTGCACATAGAGGAATCTGACCTTCATATTTAACCCATCTGTTCAGTGAAACCCACACACACACACACACACACACACACACACACACACACACACACACACACACACATATACACTAGTGACAGTGAACACACTAAGGGCAGTGAGAACATATACCTGAAGCGGTTGGCAGTCCATATCCACAGCACCTGGGAAGCAGTTGGTGGTTAGCTGCATTGCACAAATGCACTTCAGTCATGATCTGAGTGGAGATCGAACCACAAGACCGGATCCATAACCACCAAGCCACGACTGCTCGTTTTGAGGTGCACCGTTCCTGGAGGTAATGAAATACTAGGTTGATGCATGGAGCAAGCTTCATTCCCATCTCCTTCTTCTTAAAATTGATTTAATATGTAGTCACCTTATGGAGGATGTATCAGATATTAAAATGATAAGAACAGATGTTCCACCTGATCTTAGCCAAATGATCAAGAAACGAGTGTATATCAGTAGCAGTGGTATATATCAGATAGTCTCAGATAGTTAATGACTTTTACACAGCACAGTGAATGTTGTGTTTGACTTTACCTTAAAACACTGCTATGTTCAAATATGCCATATCAAACTGTTTTTTAAAAATGACTTTTCACAACAGGCTAAGACGCTGACACTATGACCAGAGGATCGCAAGTTCAAATCCCGGTCATGCTGTTTGCCACCAAGAGAGCAAAAATTGGCCGTGCTCTCTCTGGGTGGGTAGATGATGCTCTCTCTCCCTATCACTCACACATTGCAATGTCTGCTGGCTCAGGCGTCTACTGATTGGTCCATTCAGGGCTGGGAATCCTGCACTTTCCTCCGAGCGCGTTGGCTCCCCAGTGACAGTGTATCAGTGGTAGTTCGAAAAGAGGCGGTGACTGGCATCAAACGCAACGGAGGAGGCTTGTGCTTGTCTTCACTAGAGTCAGGGACATTGCAAAAGTGATGAGGAGAGTCCTAACAGATGAGATGGCCTAATTGGCTACTACTACATTGGGAAGGGGATAAAAATGGGCAAAAACTTTTAAAAGAGTTTTAGTCCTGGAGTTTTACATTGTCAAGTATACTCAAATTTGGCAATTATGAATATAAAACATTGCAAACTAGATTAGTGTTTAGTAAACAGTGTTAATTTCGTTAACGATAAATATATATATAATAAAAATATTCATTGACAACCATTTTTTTACAACGAAATCGAGACAAGAACTAAATAACAACTAATATTTTAAAACGACTAAAAGTATTAGACTTTTCGTAAACGAATAAAAACGAAACAAAAATGTGAAAGAATGTATTTGTCCAGTAATCTGCTTTTTTTTATAAACCTGCCACACCACATCCTTACCTCTGACCTTCTCAAAGCACCATAACCTTCCCTGCCACACAATGTGCTCCCACAGCTTGGACGGAAAAGAAGCCACAGAAAACAAAACAGAGTGCAAAGTTTGTTTATTTAAAATAACTGGGAAAAACACGACAAACCTCAAAAGGCACTCAGTTCTCACCACCACAAGCTTCACAAAAAGGTAAGCTAATGTAGCTAATGTAGCTAGCTAACTTGTTAACTAGCTTGCTAACGGCGATGAATATGTATAACGTTTGATGTTTCATGTTTCATTTTTAGAATTTTTCAATATCTGAAGGGGAAATGTGCAGTCTGTTATCATTATCTCAGGTGTTTAGGTTAAAAAGATCACAAACACATCTAACTGGAGCCGTGAGACACACATACAGCCTTCGTTGCATTTTAAATAAAATCATATAACGAAACGAAGGGGTAACGCACATAAGCTGTGGTAGTCCACATGAAGTGGAAGTTAATGCCAGCAGGAACGAGTAAAAGAAATGACCTTTCTTACCGCTTGTCACAGAAAGTTCATAAGACAGACTTCTCTCATGTGTCTGTTATAGGTTTGTTGTACTGGATATTTATGCAGAGTATAGTAAATATAAATAATTTCCTTTCTTGTTTTTAAGAAGCTGTCAAGGGATTGCATACATGCTGTTAATGTATGTGTTGTTTAGTCACGTTGATACCAAATTGTATTCACATACTACATTTTGTCACGTAAAAGTGAAATAAATGCAAAATGTTTTAGAAAAAGAAAAATGGGCCAACTTTCTTCCACAATATCTGATGTTAATGTGTTATTAAATGTGACAAAAATGAAAGACTATTGTTTTATTAAAATAGCAGTAAGCAGTCTAAAATAGCTCTAATTTAAAATAGTATAACTAAAAATACAACTAAAATTTAATATTTTAAACATTTAATTGACTAAAACTAGACTAAAATGTTTTCAGTTTTCGTCAACTAAAATTAGACTAAAACTAACAATAACTACATGACTAAAATGTGACAAACTAATATACATTTTAGTCAGAAGACTAAGAATACAACTAAATCAAAATCACCTGTCAACATTAACACTGTTAGTAAATAGCTGTGGTGTGTGAATACTGTTGTTTAATGAGATGCAGATTGGCCTTCTGTTGTAGTTATTGTAACATATAAATTGAGCTAGTGTGAGGTGCACAATGAAGCTAATACTTGATGTGCCTTTTATAGAGGTAAAGGTGCACAGATGTAGGTTACATAAACATTCATAGCTCCAGGTAAAATGGAACACAATTAATGGTATAAAAATGCCACAAACAACCTTGTAAAAATGGAAGACAACAAATCACTCTCTCTGCCAACGAGCCCTGACCTGTCCTGACTGATGCTCTCACTGTGAGGAGTGGAAAGTATGTCAGGGTCATATTAAATGTTGACTGGAGCTCTTGTAGACCTGCCAGTGTTGTGTTTCACTTACACATTCTCACATGTATGAGATAGCCAGAAAGCACTTTCTAAAGGAAGTCACTCTTAAAGACCTCTGAGGCCAGAGATATTCATCTGTATGGCACAAAGAAACATGTACCTCAGAATCCTGCCTTAGCTTTGTGGCATGCTTGTATCCCTAATATCTTGGGCTACTCATCAGTGAGCTGTTTGCTAAGGGAATTGCATGTGTTAGCGTCTTGCTGACCAGCTGAGGACTAATGACCAGATGTGTGAAACCCACTGCAGTGCCTAAGCTGGGGGCAGGTGGAACCCATCTCTCACTGCTTCTCTACACCAGAACCATCTGCTCCGATCTGGGCACAATGCTGAGATGCGTCCTAATCCGTCTTCAAACAGAAGTGGCAACTGTATCGATTTGAGCAAGAATTTTTCAATTGTAAATTAGCTGTTTAATTCCCTCAGATTGACTGTGTGATTTGCTTTTAACTCTTTGCTTCTCTTTGTGATTATTTATTGACATGTCTAGTACAACTTTTTTACCCAAATGACTGTGGATATCTTCACTGTCATGAAGAGTCTGAGTCAGTAAATTTGAATGCCATAGATCTTACTGAAATAATTCAATTTGTGCAGTTATACATCTTTTGGCGTAAGCCCCATGGGCCTGCGTCTTGGAGAATAACGCTGCTGAGTATAAGGAAAACAGGGGGCGGAGTCAGCCCCCAGAGAACAGGACTGGGACTGCACTGGTGGTAGTGGGAATGAAGGAGGGGACCATCACAATGTCAGCAACTGAAGCAGCAGAGCGGGAATGCAGGTTAGTTCTTTATATATGCAGGTGAAGGGCTGCGATTAATTAGATACATGAATAATTAATGATGTAGAATCAAGTCTGAGATATGGTGACAAAATTGGGAGTAAAAATATCTCGGTCTGTGTGAAAGACTGACATGCACAATTACAGTGTACGTAGACAGGTGCTAATTTCTGATAATATCCGCGGCTGTAGGAGTGGAAGCAGGCACCCATCTAGTTGTTTCTTGCCACTGCAGTGAGACATTAAAGAGCTCAGTTAATCTCATGAATAGGACAGAATGCTGGTTATTTAATCTTTGACCAGTTGTCATTTTCTGCAAATAATTACTGTAAATGACAATTTGTATGTACGTAAATGCTCTTTGTTCTGATTGGCTGCCCTGTATTGGGCCTCCATCATAGTGCAGTCTGACCTCAGAGAACTTCTGCATAAATGGGTGGGGCTAAACTGCTGTAGACTAAAAGGCTTCAATTCCATATGTAGACTGTATAGACTGAAGAGTGAATTTAATCTATATATGCAACATCAGTTTTTCCTCATATGGGCCCTGACAACAACCAGTTTGATGTGATGAAGAATCACTTTCAAGACAAACTTTAATTACAATAATGTGCACGACTCTGACCTGAATTCCATGCTGTTTTATATAATCAGAGTAGAGATCTCAGATCTTGTAAGAAGCTGACAGGATTTCCCTGAAAAAGACATCTAATCATAATGTTGTGGAAAAATCAGCTTAGTGCATCCAGACCTTTAGAAAAATCCCTCAAGAGACACGAGTACACTTCATATGCTAATCTGCTCCAGTTAGTTTATCCCTTTGCTTTCAGAGCTCAACCTTTTGTTGTTGTTGTTGTTGTTGTTTCTGTTTTCTTAGAAATTCTCATCAAACTAATAGAATTTGTTCCAATTCCAGTCCCTGACAAACCAGACATGTCATTTAGGCTATTAAGTCACCACTAACTGACCATTTGACTTTATAATCTCTCATTACGGGCCCCTGACAACAAATATGCCAACAGACATTCAGCCTCCATAATCCAGTTCTGTGTAATGGCCATCATTTATAAATTCTAACTTCCTTTTCTCGATGTGACTCAATCCCTGGAGGCTGTGGAAATCTGTATTTAGATGCTAATATAGGGACTTGTTTTGCCACAGCTGACTCCTTTCATTGTCTGGACTGTGGACAGAAGGACAGTCCTGGACCCTGCCTGCCTCTAGCCATGAAACAGCCCTCATTAACTAATCTGTGAATCATTCAGAGAAGCAGACATCAGTTAACATGCCATATGCTGTCAGATTTGTTTTAGGTGAACTGGTCACTCTTTTGAGTCAAAGTAGATGACTGGTGATCAAATCAAACCTGGTCACAGTCTATAATACACCCACTTCATTTCTGCCATCAAAATCCTAATGTGGATTATATTTAAATATGATACAAGATAAAAAAAAAAAAAGATAAATCATAATATACAGATTTATAGGAGTGATAGAATCCAGGTCCCAGCCCCCCTTTGTGCAAGCCTGTGGTGACAAACTCCCTAGGAGTAGGAGGAAGAAACCTTAAGAGGATCCAAGGCTCAATAAGGGGAACTCTTCCTTTTTGGACCAACCTGGATTTGAAGATATTATTAACTGATAAAGAGTCTTTGACATGGGCTCTGTTCATGGCCCAGGTCTTGCAGATCAAATCCTGCCAGATGTCCTGCCTGTCCAGATTAGCCCTACCAGACTAATGGCAGGGGTGAAGCCACCCCCTGGACAACAGGACCAGGACCAACCTGATAGTGATAAGGAGGAAGGAGGGTGATGTTCATCAGCACCAGAAGTCAACATGGTGTTGACAGAGTGTTTCCTTTTAAGTTGAGTAGTAACTTGTGATTGGCCAGGAAACCCAATGAATGAATGACGCAGTGTTATTGGCTAAGAAAAGTAAGAAAGAAATGAATGAGTGCTGAAGCATGAAGATATACATATTACATATTATGTCTATGTTAAACCTTTAACATTCCGCTCAAACATTTGATAAAGCACATTTGTCTTTGTAAAGAAGACAGTGAACTTAAAATAATTTGATTGTGTCATCTCTACCAATTGGTAGACTTATGGTAGGCTAAAAAACGTCCACTAGAGGTCAGTAGAAAACTTTTCTTGTAGTAGACATTTTCTTGTCTGAATGCTAAAAAATCATTAGTGCTGTTGTACCACCACACAAAATTAACGTTATTGAACAATTTTTGTATTTGTAGTTTTGTTCTGATTTTAGCGGTCATTGACTGTTTTTAAAAAATAGTTTTTTTATTGCCCCCCACCCAACTCCACCCAACTCCACCCATACCCCACCCCACACATAATAATAATAATAATAATAATAATAATAATAATAATAATAATAATAATTAATAGTAAAATTTCTTCTTTCTTGGTGACAATGTTAGGGTTGACCAGACCCTAATGCAAAAGTTTGGTCACCCATGGTCACTACTAGTCAGTTTTTTTCATCACTGGCCCTGGGGCAAAACTGCCCTGCACAGCTTTGTGTTTTGCTTCTCTAACACCCACGTCAACTCAAGAAAGGTTTGTTAATGAGGTGATGAGTTGAATCAGGTGTGCTTGGAGAGGGGAAAAGTGCTAACGTGCAGAGCAGAGACCAGGACTGTGAGCAAACACAAATAGATTTTTTTTTATATATATGTTACTGCTGATTTAGTTTTTAATTCCTAGTTAACTAATGGACAAATATTTAATACAACATGATTTACTGCAAATCTTACATTTAAAAGTATGTGAGCAGAGGATTCTGGCCAAATATGACCTATTTAAGTCATGGACTTGTGCCAAAACTGGTCCCGTGCTTGTTTGCAAATAGATTAATTAGTATTCAAATAACATATTTAATCTTCCTATAATTGCTTTAGTTGCCTTTAGTAGCCCTTGGTTGCCTTTATATGTTGTTGTAAATAGCAGCCAACGCTTAGCTTTACTACAGAGAAACAATAAACTGAATGTGAAGTAATTTTACGGACAGTCATTAAAGTATAATAGGACTGTATCCCATCAATAGCTTAGAATTCTTTGGGGATTTGACTTCAGTAGAGTCATTATGTTATATTGATTAGTGATAATAGCATTCTTATCTGACTTCATGATTATGTCATTTATATTCATCACTTATTTGAAATCAATATATTGTGGCATTCTTCATGGACAGTACAATACGGTGCATAAATCTTTCATCTTGTAAACAGTGTGTTTTATCACAAAGGACATAAATAAAGCTACATTAACACTGCAGACAAATCACATTTGTTTCTCAAATCAAATGTGCTGAGATGACTGTTCACACAGACCATCCAGACATCACAAGTGTATCTATTTTGATTGCTGTAGTAATAACATAGGTGTCAGTAACAGCCACACAGTTACCATGACTTCATGGTTGCCAGGATTATAGGTTTTGAACTGCTTAAAAACGTACCATCACTGCCAAAAATCTCTTAAAGTAGCACAGTAAAAAAATAGAGCTGGATAATATAATAATTTTAAAAAGCTTACAATTATGTAGAAAACGTTGAAATGCGATTTAAGAATAGTAAATATCTGTGATTAGACTCTAGATTAGATTTTGAGTTAGTTTTAAGCTTGTGTAGAGCTGCTTTCTATCAGATTGTGGGTGTGAGAGTTTTTCGGCACCTGGCACGGCGCTTTTTGGATCTGTCACTCTGGATATGATGTGGGCGTTCTTTGTCGCATCGCGAGTGATGTGAAAGGCAATTAGAAATCCGATTTGAGCAGCCAGAGAGTCCGGACTGAGACTAATTTGGATTTCAAGTGGTTTTTGGCTGTCCGGACTACCAAAAATCAATCTGGATATAATCGAGATAGACCAGAAATCTGATTTGGACTTGCTTTCTAAGCCTAGGAAATGTAGTAGTTTGTCTAAATGCACCTGGAACATTTGAAGTGAGTTTGAAATGTGTTACAGGAGCCTTGAGACCTGCCAAAAGGGACAAAAGGTGTTATCACTTTAGAGGTGTAGCATAACGTTTGTGTATACAATGCCATCGACTGATGGCTTTTTCTTCTTAAACTATCCATCAGTCATCTGAGACGTCTACGCCAGCTTAGTCACTCTGGGGCCTCGTGAGGGGGGCCGTTCATGCACCTGCTATGATAGATGGTGGCAGTTTGGTGGATGACTGGGTGAGGAATGGCTGAGTAAGGTGGGGGGAGAGATAGAAAGTTGGATGCTGCATCCCTTCAGGGGACAAATACTTCAGACACTCAGCTGGGAAGGGATCATCCACCCAACCCCCACCTCTTCTTTCTAGATTGCTCCATCAGGCATCAAAACCCATTCGAAGGGGCGTCCATCATATGGGCTACAGCCTGTCAACAGCATAATGGCTTGGCGATTAAAACTACAGCAGTAGTGAACATATCACGCAGAGGGGCTCAGCAGAAAGGGCTAGCGTAACTAAACCGTGTCTGCTTTCACACCACCTGTCTTTAATGTGGTCTGCTCTTTCACTTGCATTCAAGGCCAAGATGAACAGGAACAAAAGGGATAATATATTACATACTGTATGGCTGCATGGGGGTGGGCTGGAAATATCCCTCAATGTCAGGACATGGGCATTGTATGAGCCTGTTTTTGGTGCTGTTTCTCTAAACCAATGAATCACACCAACAGTCTAATCTCCAAGGAGAAAAATACAGTCAGTGTATCCTTCAGAAAATAAACAAAGACACATAACAGCATTGTGGGAGACATACTCGCTCTTAACTGTCACTGGTTAGTATCACTTGATGCTGCTTTCTACTTGACTCTTCATTTTTGTGTACATTACTTCATGAGTTGTGTGTGCCCGGTGATGGATTGGCACCCTGTTCCTGGCTTAGATAGGATAGTGTAATGCCCTGCCCTGAGCCCAGTGAAGGGGTAGGGGACTCACTGCAACCCTGATCAGGATTAAACGGAAGATGACGGATGGATGGATTGTTTATGAGTTTGTTACTAAACCACAACATTTCCATAACAAATTTATTTTAAAATGTAAAAAATATTTTAATTTTGGATGATTTTGTTTTATTCTGATATATTCAAGACTATGATTAAGTCCACAATTGCTCCAAAATCTCTATTCCAAAAATTAGAACATTGTGAAAAAGTTCATTTGTGGTCATAATTTAATTTTAAAAAGTTTAAACTCTCACATTTTATATTTATTACATGTACAGTGACACATTTCAAGCCTTTTTAAATGTTGGTAATGTTTGAATTGTAATTATTTGAACTCAAAATAAATTATTTTAATCATTTGAGATTCTGGATTTTAGATTTTAGAAGTTATAAGCCATACTGATCAACAAAAAGACCCAAAATGTCAATTCACGCGTAATATGACAATATATTATGAACAACAATTAACTTTTTTTTTTTTTAGATGCACTAGTGTGGTAGAAGGGTGAGGTATGACATTGTTACTGCTTTTTAGCTCAAACTCATTATGCCTTGCACAAAGTTGAAGTACTAAACATCCTGTGGAGAGTCACAGGCACAGGAGCAGCATCAACCTGCATGTCAATCCTTCAAGTTCTTTTTATTATTTTTTTGGCCCACCACCACCCGCCCACTTTGGAGGACACCTTTATTATTATTATTTAATTTATAATATAAACAAAAACTGAAAACCAATGCAAAGTGAGAGAACAAACAAAAAGTAAATAAGTATAAAATTAAAGGGTCAATAATAATAAAAAGAAGTCATTACAGACTGGGGTTAGGTGGAATGTGTGGGTGTGTGCAAAAGTGTGTGTGTGCGCATGTATGTGTGTATGAGCGATAATATGCGTGAATGTAATTTTTTCTGTGGGTGGATGTTTTGTGTAGCCAAACAAGGACTGCTACTGAGTCTGGGACAGTTGAGTCCTGCAGAATCAACATGTACTCTGTTTTGAGCTTGGGGAATAGTAGACCTAAAGGAACCAGATGGTGAAGCAGGTTAGTTGAGGCTGAGGACAGAACACAGATTTGGGCCATTCTCTGCAAGTAGTAGTTGGTGAGGTACCTCCAGTGTTCCTTTTTGCAATGAGCTACAGCCACAAACAGTGGCTTTTTACAAACAATATGTCCATCCTTCTGAGAACAGAAGCACACAAATCCAAATGGGCACTTCCGTACGTATCCTTACGCAGTCCTTTTGCAGTCATTCTACAGAAACACCTTACAGAGTATTCAGACCAACTGTATCTCTGTGTGATGTGGAAGCTGCAGCACATCTGTCTGGAAAAATGTGAGGAGAGTGGTGAGAACAGCTGAGAAAATCATTGGGACTTCCCTCCCATGTATTCAGGACCTTAAACCTCCACACTGCAACAAGGAATGGTTACTGGTTTGGACAATGTGGTATATTATTTTGTTTTGTACACTCATTCCCGGGGTTCTCAGCCGATATTTGTTTCCACACCCAAGTTCAGGCAGCAGTGCTGTGTGCCGATGCTTTAGTGTGACACATTTTAGTTTGTTTTCAGCATTTTCAACGAGAAGCAACAAGAAACAAATCCAGAATAAACGATGAACATGTGAGTGAGTGACAAACGTGTGGGTGGATGCTTTGTTTTCACAAAATTTGCAGTGAGTCACATGGGCACTGAGTTCTGCCCATGCAGGCACAGTATATAACCAAATGGCTTATCATAGCTCTGTGCAGAGACGGAGAGGCTCTCGTATGCTAAAAACAACAAACTCCCTGAAGTCAAATCTGTGGCGTTTGAATGGGGGCGGATGTGGGTATTACTACATGGATGAGAATGTGACGATGACAAATTGAATGTCACCTATGAGTAATGATGAGGAGCTTTTCCATGCACTCGGTGTGTCATGCAGGCCTATAGACAGCAGTGTCCCTGAAGCACTCAAGCATGTGTATGTGTGTGAGTGTTCCAGCACACTTCGAATGTGTGTTTAAACTTGAACAAATCCACTCAGACAGTGTTTTGCTGCAGAGTAAAGAGGAAACATAGTGACAGAGCAATTCAACTGAACATTTTTACCATTGTATGGGCTGATGTATGTAAAGTGATGCATATGTCTATAACATGTTTATGCCCTTTCAAATGATATATTATGTAAAATAGCTTTTTTCTCTGTTTTTACAACTATAACTGGGTATCTGGAGTGCCCACAAACTGGACAAAATGTTTTTGCCTGAAAATATGAAATTGAATGAGTGGTTTAGGACAGGACTCCCTTTTTAACAGTTTTTCCATGTTTATGTAGTTTTTTTTATAATTTCATATTGTAGTAGCATTTGAAAATCATTAATGCTTTATGTTGATCATTATTGTCCAGTCTTGGATTGCAGGGCTTCACTTCAGACAAGCTTATACATTTGGTCAGTTGATCATATGAGCTCCTTCAATTGTTGGAATTCAATATTGCAGCAACCCTTTGTGATGAGATTGGACATCCCTCACAGAGACTTTCTTTTAACCTTTTAAAATTCTGCTCAACCATTTGGTAGAGCACATTTGCATCACTATATCTTATTGAATATGGTTTTGAACTAAACACAGTGTGATTGTGCCATCTCTACCAATCGGTAGAGGTATGTTCAACTAAAAACATCCACTAGAGGTCGGAAATGCAACAATTTCTTGTCTGAATGTAAACCAGCAGCATCGTAGCCAAACCACAAGGAATAAACTGCATTGAAAAACCATTAGTGCTGTTGCACCATCACACAGAAAAGTGAACAAAATTAGCATGTTATTGTACAGTTTTTGGTGTTTGTAGTTTATGTTCTGACTTCAATATAAAGTACCATATTATTGTATGTTTAAAGTGTACATAAAAAAAAAACGTGGGCCTCTTCTTCTTTCTTGCTGAGGATGTTAAAATAATTTTGTACCATTTTTATTGCTCATGAAATGATCAAACAATGTAAATGTAAAACTTTTAAAAGCACTGTATGTTATTCATTCATTCATTCATTATCACACCCGCTTATTCCTTATCAGGGTCGCGGTTAGTCCCCTACCCCCTCACTGGGCGCAGGGCAGGGCATTACACTATTTAACTAAGCCCAGGACAGGGCGCCAGTCCATCGCTGGGTGACACACACACACACCTACGGACAATTTTAGATTACCCAATTCACCTGATCCCCATGTTTTTGGACTGTGGGAGGAAACCGGAGTCCCCGGAGGAAACCCACGCAGACACGGGGAGAACATGGAAACTCCGCTCAGATGGGGACTCGAACCCAAGACCCCAGCGCTGAGAGGCGAACGTGCTAACCACTAAGCCACCGTGCCACCCCCACTGTATGTTACTTAAGGTCAAATTGGGCATCTTAAAGGTTCACTACAGCCACTTTTCCAGAAGAAAGGAGCAGATTATATTTATATTAGGGCTGCAGCTAACGATTATTTTAGTATTCGATTATTCTTGCGATTAATCGAGTAATCGGGGAAAAAATAAATGAAAGACATCAGGTTCTGCAATAACTACTTAAGCTTATTTTAAAAGTAATAGAAATACACAAAAATAACTTTAAAGCTTTTTAATTAAACATTTTATTGCTTAAAATACAATAACAGCCTCCATTTCAGGTTCAAGTTTAAAACTCTTGCTTTTTTCAAAATCAAAAGAGAAGAGAAATACATTTTTAGAAATCACATTAAAGGTAAAAAGCATTGCCTTTTTATATATTCAACTTTGAATTTCAAGTCTGTCACAACTCTTGCTTTTTTAAAGTGCAAAAACATAGAAATAAAATAAAATCACATTGATTTAAAGGTAAAAAGCAAACACAAATTAAGAATAATAAACAATTTCATGTCTGAGGTATAACAACATCCACTTCTAGGTTTTCTACATGTTGAATTAAATATTTTCTTTTTTACAAAGCCAACATATATTGAACATTATTCTTACAAACAATATCAATACAACATATAACAATTGAGGAAAGTGCTAAGTGCTCAACATGCTAAGAACTGTGGCTTGCCTTGCGCTTTGATGCAATGTTTCCTGCTGCTGAAAACACACTCTGATGGCGTGGATGTAGCTGAAATACACAGCAGAGACTTTGCCAGTTCTGCCAGTGTTGGATAGCGCGCTGCGTTATTTTCCTATTGTCGTTTTCTTCTCGCACGTTGTCACTCTTTTCCTGTCACTTCCATATTCCCGCTTCTCAACTAAAAATCTCCGCGCCTCCTCCTTCCTGTGCATGGGTGACGTAAGCGTGGTGTGCCACATTAAAAGTTGTCCGTGCGAAATACCGTGCACGGAGTTTTAAAATTAAATAAACGATTACTCGAGGCACAGAAAATTACTCGATCATTTTTTGTAATCGAGTAACTCGAATTACTCGAGTAATCGTTTCACCCCTAATTTATATCGGCACTTTTTAAAACAGAATAAAAAATTACATTTTGGGGTCAGGACAGGGTGAGCAGAGCCATCAGATAAATTCATTACAACAGAATCTGGTCCAATCTTGTTCACTAATTGAAGATGTACTATTGATGGTACTACCACAGTGACAGAAAAGATACTGCTTTAGTGATTTTCTGACACTGTATATTAATATACATTTTAGAAGTAGTTTTAGAGTAAAACCAATATGTTGTGTGTATGGTATTACATCAAACAACCAGTCAGAACATATCTTTAAAACCACTGCAGGTTTATATCAGAAACCTCACTCCTCCTGGCACTGATGTTTCAGAGCCTCTAGGGATGGTTAGGCATTTCAGAGTTTCATAGAAGCATGCAGGCCTGATCCCTGAGGGCGTGCAGCAGTCATGCCACCATAGTGGCTTCAGATTCCCGTATCTTCTGACAGCAATCTGTCAGTGGCTTCACAAGTATGTAAACAGCGCACCAGGTTGTGGAATGAGCCGAAAACATAATCTCTCTCCACACCGAGGGAATATATCGTATTAAAATACCACAAAGCCAAGGTGCAGCACACCTCCTTTCAAACAGGCTGAATGTCATAACAGAGGAACTCACTGTGTGCTCATGTCACACACTGCTCTCTGCGGTATGAAGCATCTTTATACATTATAGCCAAGCTGAGATATGAGCAATGATTCTGTAGCAAGAAAGATAAGAGAGAAACTGTTCGTTTTTTAATTTACATTTAATTTTTTTAACCCCCCCAATGTAGTGGTCATCAATTGACTCACCTATCTGTTAGGACTCTCCCAATTACTTGATATGTTCCTGAGTCTAGGAGGGTGAAGACAAGCACAGGTCTCCTCTGATGTATGTGAAGTCAGTCACCACCTATTTTCCAACTGGTGTTGATACATTGCTGGGCAGCCAGTGTGCTTGGAGGAAAGCGTTGGATCTCCAGCTCTGATGGATTGACTGGCAGATGCCTGAGCCAGCAGACTTTACATGGTAGTAGTGATGGGGAGAGAGCATGGCCAATTTTACTCTCTCAGGACCCGGCTGCGGATGGCGAAGAGCATGACCGGGAATCAAGCTCAGCTTG
This sequence comes from Crenuchus spilurus, assembly GCA_036984385.1. Classification (NCBI taxonomy): domain Eukaryota; kingdom Metazoa; phylum Chordata; class Actinopteri; order Characiformes; family Crenuchidae; genus Crenuchus; species Crenuchus spilurus. Next base: position 6,253 of record BRDA01011061.1, on the reverse strand, counting down.
GGGTTTGGGGTTTGTATTAGGTGTCCAAAACATTTGCTTTGCACTGTAGAGTAATGAGCACTGTGCCAGCTGCAGATTGGAGATTGCATGCCTAAATGAGCATGTTTATGTAAGTGGTTTTAAGTATTGTATATCTGATATTGACAATGTATAACACTGTGTGTTACATTGGCACCTATAATAGGCAGCAGCTCATTCTAGAGAAATGTAAGGAATTTGGAGGCCATTGTCAATAGCCATTCACCCCAGCTGACCAGGAGCACACCACAAAAGCCTTGTCAAAGTCAATCAGGTTTTCACATCTGCTCATTTCAGCCTACAAGAACCGTTTGTTCAAGAACCATCTACTAGATCAGAGACCTTGGCATGCATCACTATAAATATAGACTGTTGGGGCAGCTATAGCCTGGTGGTTAAGAATCTGGTCTTGATCCCTGGGCACGTCATGACTAAAGTGCCCTTGAGCAAGGCACCTAATCCCCAATTGCTCCCTGGGCACATGTTCTCACAGCCTAGTGTGTGTTTCACTGCACGGATGGTTTAAATGACGAGGTGAAATTCTGTTGTGTGCCAATCACATTGGCAAAAAGTAGAATCTAATCTAAATGTTAATCATAGTGTCAATTTTATTCACTTGATCAGTTTTTTTTCTCAAATTTCCACAATGCATCCCACAACAGGAAAGTGTCAAACCTTTAGGGGTTGCGAACTGCACGTTTTTAGTGAGCTGTCTGACTTTGGGTGTGTGAGCCCAGAACTCATCCTGGCCTGCTCTTACAGTGGAGTGAGGAGGACTCATATGGTTCCACTCAGAGTGTATGTTGTGCAGAAATGCACTGCGAGGAGCTCCTGTTTCCAGCATGCGTAGGTGCGGCAGTGTATTTAGGTCAGAGCAAAGCAGAGAGGAGCAGCACTGCAGTCCGAGAGCAGCTTTATGAACTGCACTCTCGCCGTCTGAAATGAGCCGTGTCAGCTTACATTTACATTAACACTCTTCTCTGAGCAGAACCTCACGAGAACTGGCCGGACCCTCTGGGGAATGACGGAGATTTCCACAAACAGTCCGATTCAGTCATTGTAAGAGTTGTGTGAATGAATCTGTTAGGAAGTGTTGTCATCATGATCATTTATTTGTCTCTCTTGTTTTACAGAGAGCTTGATAAATAAAGCTTAGACTGTTGACTCTCAAACACTCTTCGTAGGCTTGTGCTGGTGGCCAGCTTGCTTGGGAGTTTTTGAGGCTCCCTGGATTAGAGCCCGGCTCACTTCATGCTAGTCTCTAAAGCACACCATTCATTCCATGTTGTTTTCATTCCCCCCTCTTCCACTACATGCAGAGAAAAAAAAAAACGTGTTTTCCCAAGCAGAGGCATTCCATAGGAAAAAAAAAGATTCTCTCTCTCCCTCTCTCAGTCTCGCACACCTGGATGAAGCCTGTTCATTTGATACCCTGAGTTTTTAAGCACTAAGATGTCCAAGAATATGTCTCCTCCCTGGAGCAATATGAGGAACTAATGACATATCTTCATCAGCAACGGCAAGGCCTTTGGTCCCATGCCTCTGAGTTTATATGTGTTTATTTTAAAAAGCTGTCCAGGTACAGCACCACTCTCAACACAGTACTGCCCATTTGTTCCTGCTGTGAAATCCTAAAATGACTGTGCAGGAAGCGTCAGCTTCAGTAATGAAAGGAAAATAAATAATGTAATGGGTAAATTAGTATTTCTGGGCACAGGACACTGAGCACAGTCAGGCCAAGAAGTACATATGCTGGAATGAAACTATATATTTCAAACGTTGTTTGCCTCAACTGTCTCCTTATTTTAAATCTGTAGCATTTCATGTGACAAAGTGGGGTTAAAAGGCACAGCCTTGTGCTCTTAATTACAGGTGGGTCTGTAGACGTAGGTGTACCAGGTATCAGTTTCCTAACAGCCTACAAGTGCAGTATGTGAACTTAACCGAGCGTAGCGTGCAGTGGACGTCTGAAAGCGTGCTCCAAGCATGACTCCTGCCCTCCTGATCATGATCTCCACACCAGCATGGTCATGTGTGGCCCTTTCTTTGCCCCACACGCAGCCCCTATGAAGAGAATGCTCCATGCCTACATCATCCCACAGAGATGAGCTACAGCGAGATGAATGAGTCAGACCAAGCTCATAATGTCAACACTCGTGATGTTGTGGTAGTGTAATCATTACCAGAGAATCTCTGTGATTTTAGTCCTGTCCAAATCAATCACTTCATATACTGTATATACATGGCACAGTCTCACGCCTGTAAAGTTATACAGTCTAACACAAAGGAGGAAAATCTCATTTGGTACATTTTATTTGAAGCAGAATTTTTAACATGTAGCTCAAAATAGGCAGAAATGAACAAACGGAGTAGAAAGAAGAAAGTTTCAGCTTTCATATGATTCCTTCCTAGTGACTCCAGGTTGTGTAAGAGGTTAATGCACTGAAAAGAAATAATACGTATAATGTTGCTGTGACCTTCTGCCTGATGTGGCTTCTTGAGCCACGCCCCCATGTTTTGATATGTCTGCCATGTGCATCTTAATTTATTTTTTTTATCCCCTTCCCAATGTAGTAGTAGCCAATTAGCCCATTAGGAGGGGCCATTAGGACTCTCCCCATCACCTTTCCAATGTCCCTGACTCTAGGAGGGTGAAGACAAGCACAAGCCTCCTCCATTGCATGTGATGCAGCCACCGCCTCTTTTCTAACTACCACTGATACACCGTCACTGGGGAGCCAACGTGCTTGGAGGAAATTCAGGAGTCCCAGCTCCGAATGGACCAATCAGCAGACGCCTGAGCCAACGGACATTGCAATGTGAGAGTGATGGGGAGAGAGAGCGCCATCTACGCACCCAGAGAGAGCACGGCCAATTATTTGCTTTCTTGGGCCCCGGCTGTTGATGGCAAACAGCATGACTGGGATTCAAACTCGTGTCTTGTCATGTCTTCCCCCACCCTTTGATTTCTGTTTTGCTATCACAGCCACAGCTTTAAGTTTTTGTAAAATAAAGATGGCAGCTTTAGGTTCTACCCCTGCTTCAACTCCTCGTCGTTACAGCGTTCTTACAGTTGCATATGCATTACGAGTATTTTTATTGCTATCCAGTAAGTTACACCCAGTCAATAAATCATCCATCCATCCATTATCCCACCTGCTTAATCCTCATCAGGGTCGCGGTTAGTCCCCATGACTGAGCACAGGTCAGGGCATTACACTATCCCAACTAAGTCCAGGACAGGACACCAATCCATCGCTGGGTGCACACACACACAGTTTTTTGACTATGGGAGGAAACCGGAGACCCCGAAGGAAACCCATGCAGACACGGGAAGAACATGGAAACTCCACCCAGATGGGGACTCAAACCCGAGAACCAAGCGCTGAGAGGCGAATGTGCTAACCATCAAGCCACCGTGCCGCCCACCCAGTAAATAAATCTTTGCAAAACATTGCTATATTTACCTACAGATTAATTTACTTAATTTCACTTAAGTAACAGTTGTCATATGCAGAGTCTCTCCCATCTGAAGCTTTTAACTCCTTCAGAGTAGTCCTTAGGTGTGTTGGCGGCCTAACTCACTTGTCTCCATCTTGCGTGGTCACTCAGATTTTAATGGATTTAACTGAACTACAGGGGATGTTCACAGACTTTTTGATGATTTTGTACTTATTTCCTGACTTTTTAAGAACCTTTTCTTGAAGATGCGTAGAGTGTTCTGTGTATCTGTAGCCAGGAATACTGTTTAATCAGTGTGGTTGGGGGGGCATGATAACAGAAGTCGGGTGGGAATAACAGAGAATATAAAGTAAAAATAAAAAGACAAAAAATAACTATAATAGCTGTAATATATAAGATAAGGAGAGATAAGAAGAGATCTCTTGTGCGAATATACAGTTAAACATCTACAGATGTACAGTGCACATGGGTGGTAAGTGTAAAAATGGATGGGAGAGTGTAAATGCACATGATAAAATGCAAAGTGTGTGTATTTGTATGCGTTTGCGTAGTCTGGGGGGGTGTGCATGTCTGGGTTATTGTCTAGAGTTCAGAGTTGGGATTGCCTGCGGGAAGAAGCTCTTCCTCATCCTCTGTGTTTGCCTTCAGGGCACAAAAACGCCTCCCTGACAGCAGCAGAGAGAAGAGTCCATTGTTGGGTGGTTACTATCCATCAGTACCTTTTTGGCCTTGGTCCAGCATTGCTTGCTGTAGATGGTCTGCAGGTCAGGGAGCTCTGCTTGGATGATGCGCTCAGCTGAATGCACCACCCTCTGAAGGGTTTGCCAGTCCTGCAGGGTGCTGTTCCCAAACCAGGCATTTAATACTCCATGTTTTGACTCCAGGCTTTACATTTTTATTTTCAATACATTTCCTCACTGAAGGTAATGTACATTTGACATTTATTTAATGTACACAGCTGGACCTTAAGGACATTGTTGGACTACTAATGGGACACTAAACAATGTAATTGAGCTGTGGAGTATTTTTTTTCTGGCAGTGTAATTCATTGATTCACGGTTTTATTATCCACTAAAAATCAGATGTAATCATTACATGACATCTTCTGTTAACATTTCTTTATAGACATGTCTGGAAAGTATTTTACAAACATTAATATTATTGTTCTGTGCGAGTGTAAGTTGAGGTTTATCGCAACACTTTCAGAGAGGAAAGTCTGAAATCTAGTACGTTCTGTGGGTAGATGTAGATACCATTCACAGCTTCGTACCCAGAGGATGTGTGTCCACCCTCTCCCAGTGAGCCAGTATGGAAATGGAGGTACATGGGCACTTTGTTGTGGAGGGAAGCAGTCCTATCCCACCGTCAATCTCTCCATCCAGGGTACTTATCTCAAGCTCTCCAGCTTTCAGGTGGTAAACCCCCTCTGGATGTTACAATATCATCCTATACTTCCACCTCTTTCAGGGGTGGAATCAGATTGGATCTCGGAGGCGGAATCATGGCTTCCCTCATCCACCCATATTTTTCTAATTTACTCAGACGATTCTTCACAGAGAAGGTCTTGTGAAAAGCTATGACATCACCCTGGACCAGGATGTTTGAACTAAAAGGTCTTATTGAGTAGATTTGTTTGAAGAAGATACAAAAGTCTCTCAGAATAACTGATGTGTATATTGAAGGGATCTTAAATTATGGGTTAGGGATTTTTGGTTTATCTTAAAATTATACAGCAATGCCTTTGCCATAGTTGTATGCTTTACTCATGAGGAAAACTCATGTTCTCTTAATAGTTAAGCAGCATCAAAAATCAGCTTTTATGAGAAATTTTATTCATAAACAGTCCATTGTTCACTGCACTGCACTGTGGAAAAGTTTTGATCTAAAATAATTGATGTGTATCTTAAACAAAATGTCACTGTAAATGAATTGTGAATTGAACATTTTACTGTTATTTAACAGAGCATCTACTGTTATTAATTAATTTATTATTTTTTACTGTATATTAAATTACAGAATGCCACTGTAGAATAACTGTTTTTAATGTAATTTTACAGTACATGCTAGCATGTTACTGTTATTTTACAGAGCCTCTATTGTAAACTATATTCGATCACCGGATGACAGTAAAATTACTGTAAAACATCAACAATGTAGCACTGGTATGAACTGTGTGACAGTGAAAGGGCAAAAACTAAGAATAACTCTGTAGTGATGTTTTTATCTAAACAACTATCCTGTTAATCAGCCCAAAAATTTACTAAAAAATATTTATTTATTCAACCAAGTTATTTTCCCCTAATGTTTTACAAACCGGATTCCAAAAAAGTTGGGACACTAAACAAATTGTGAATAAAAACTGAATGCAGTGATGTAGAGGTGCCAACATCTAATATTTTATTCAGAATAGAACACAAATCACAGATCAAAAATTTAAACTGAGAGAATGTATCATTTTAAGGGAAAAATATGTTGTTTCAAAATTTCATGGCGTCAACAAATCCCAAAAAAGTTGGGACAAAGCCATTTTTCCCACTGTGTGGCATCCCCCCTTCTTCTTACAACACTCAACAGACGTTTGGGGACAGAGGAGACCAGTTTCTCAAGTTTAGAAATAGGAATGCTTTCCCATTCATGTCTAATACAGGCCTCTAACTGTTCAATCGTCTTGGGCCTTCTTCTGTTCTCTATAGGTGAAAGATCTGGACTGCAGGCTGGCCATTTCAGTACCCGGATCCTTCTCCTACGTAGCCATGATGTTGTGATTGCTGCA
>BRDA01011060.1:55497-74969 GCA_036984385.1 Crenuchus spilurus | reverse complement strand
TGCGTAAATATCCAGTATAACAAACAACAGACACATGAGAGAAGTCTGCCCTCTGAGCTTTCTGTCACAAACCACAAAGGATAGATTAAGAGGGAAAGAGTTGGGTTTCTTTTACTCGTTCCTGTTGACTAACATTAACTTGCACTTAATGTGGACTACCACGGCTTACGTGCCTTTCCTCTTCGTTTCCTTATATGACTATTTAAAATGAAACGAGGCTGTATCTTACGGCTCCAGTTAGACGTGTTTGTGATCTATTTAACCTAAACACCTAAAATAATGATAACGGATTGCACATTTCCCCTTTATACACTGAAAAATTCAAAAAATGAAACATATCAGATATACATAATCATCACCGTTAGCGAACTACAGTAGTTAACATCTAGCTAGCTAGCTACATTAGCTACGTTAGCTTACCTTTTTGTAAAGCTCGTGGTGGTGAGAACTGAGGACCTCTTGAGGTTAGTAGTGCTTTTCCCAGTTATTTTAAATCAACAAACTGCTCTGTTTTGTTTTGTGTGGCAGCGAAAGTGAAATTACTCCATAAATCGCTTTTTCTTTTCCGTCCAAGCTGCGGCAGTGACGTCAGCACGTTGTGTTGTTAAACTGCACCAGTGTGACGGGAGCTTTAACGTGCTTTGAGAAAGTCAGACGTGCGGCAGGATTATTTTAAAAAGCGGATTACTGGACAAAAACAGTCTTTTTGTCCTATTGTGACATTTTCGTTTCGTTTTTATTCGTCGACGAAAAGTCTAATACTTTTAGTCATAGTTTTCATTTTATATTATAAGTTTTTATTTAGTTCTTGTCTCGTTTTCGTCGTAAAAAAATGGTCATCAACGAATATTTTTCGTCATAATTATCGTTAACGAAATTAACACTGCAGAGCTGTACATAATGAAATGAGATAACTTTCCTCCATGATCATACAGAAACATACAGGACGTATACTACTATAATAGGAGCCATGTGACTCACAAATGTAGAGATGGTCAGTACATGGTACTGAGTGGTTTGCTAGTAGCGCTAGTTTGTTAGTAGTTCTTGAGAGTCAGCTTGTGTCTGTGAAAGTTACTATTTTGGAGATACATGGTTTTGTTTTCACAGCAGCAGTATTGTGTTTATGTAAAAGTTAAACCCGATGTTTGGCCCATGTTCCAAACTCATTAAAAGACAGTTTAAAGCATGCAGATAAAATATCACACTCGTGCATTTCAGGGGTACCCAAATTTTTGCATAAGACTGTACACTCATAAGATATTTGATCAGAAACACCCTCTTACTGTTGCACTTTGTAGATTTCACAGCCTCCCTCCTTTTCCTATTCAATAGACCACCAGAGGACCACTGTTGACCAGATATTACCTGGTTGGACTGTTCTCATCACAGCAGTGCTGGTGACATGTTAGTGGTGTTGTAATGTGTATTGCTCTGGCTGCTGGTATGAGTGTATTAGGCTCAGCAGTGTTGCTAGGATTACCTAATCATCTGGCATTTCTGGCATGTATATGAGCTGCTTTTATTGTGTTTTTGGTCTTAAATGGTGATTTGAGAGCAATGAAGGCTACATACATATATGCAGGGTCTCCACAGTCCATAGCTACTGTAGAATGGGCCATTCTCCTGAAAGCAGATTTCCTCACTAGAGCAGTCACATTACACAAATTGAAGTGCTGATGAAATTCCTGCAGGATCAGAGCTGCCATTTAAAAGCACATACTTGAAAATGAAGTGATCATTGATGGCACTAAAGCTGATAGCTGATATAATCCATATGGCTTCACTGGAATCCCGGTGAGCTGCTCTCCGCAGGTGACCTATAGTGTTCAGAAAACACACACACACACACACACACACACACACACACACACACGTCTGTTATGCTTCCTACAAGTGAGTTTTCCGTTCATGACATACTATATTTATAGAAAAACTCTTAAGATATAGGCCATCATATCTATTTACAGTATTTAACATTGCATTAAGCATTATTAAATGGTCTGGTAATGTCCCAATTATTAATTATTTATTATAACATGATTAGTTAATGACTATTTAATGACAATAATCAGGTTCTAATATTATTGTAACTCCACAACTGTCACAATATGCCATAAATATAACAGATTTTCCAGTCGGTTGTTTCCAAAATGGTTCAACCATTTAGTAATGCTTTAAACAGTCTTCTGTACTGTTATTTCTGACCAGTACTGTAAAAATGCTCAGATGAAATATTTAAATTACAAAGGCACTTGTGAAATGCCATGTCCCCATGTCACGTCATGCCTTGTCATTGCACAGCCCTGCTGTCTCATTCCCAGTCTAATTACGTTTGCTATGTATCTTCCTCATGTCTCACAGTCCTCTGTATTGTTGTGTAATCATGCTGCTGTCTTGTATGTATTGTCACCCATGTTTTGCTATAGTTTGTATTTTATAGCAGTCAAGTTTTGTTTTCTTATCCACAGAGTTCAAGTAATAAAGCCTTGTTTCAAACCTACCACGGCATGTTGATCAGAATGACTTATATGAGTTGGCCTGCAAATCAAGCACAGTAATGTCATGGTCAGTAGTAGTTTAACATTGTGGGCAGCTGCTTTATGGAAATGGAAATCAGCACTTCTGAAAACTTGCCAGCAGATGGAAACATGAAGTGCTCTAAAATGTTATTGTAGATGGCTGCACTACATTTTATAGACCAAAATTTATTTAAACATTGGCCTCATCACAGATATAACATCTGAACACACTCATGACATTCTTTCTACAATAGACAGTTCTTCACTAATCTGCTGCAGAACGTCACATAAATGTTGGCACTTGTAGGTTTTCACTTCATTCCAAATCAGCTGGATGGGGTTTAAGTCTGGAGACTCTGCTGCCCCTCCATGTTTTTTGTCCTGAGCTAGCATCGCTTGGACCTATGTTTTGGGTCATTATCTTGCTGTAGGATGAACCCCTGACCAAATAGCTGCATACGAGAACCGTTCTAAAACTGTTCTAAAACTTTTGACCGGAACTGTGCATAGAGACACTATAGTGAGGTATATAGACCCCCTACCATACAGTATAAAATAAAGACTAATGAACGCATTTACGCTCAGATATCAACATAAGCAATGAGATAGTGAGAAGAAAACATGGGACGAAGAGCACACATGTAATTAAATAATTAAATTAGCACTAATTAACATTTGGGTGATGACTATTACAGCGTGTAAGAGGAGAGTGGGAAAAAAAAGGTTAAACTTCCTAATGATTCCTGCGCCTGACGCATCTCTTGGCTCACTTACTCTAAGTGCAGATAAAGCAACCATCTGCTGGTAATTAGATCTAAATAATATCAGACGCTTTAGCTAATCGTGTTGACTGCACATTTGATTAAAACTGCCAATGGATTTCTTAGTATATTCTAGGCCTTACCCTTACAGCATACAAACACAACATCTCTATTATCAAAGACATGGGCCTAATCTGTGTTAATAAAGCATTCATCACTCCAGATATCCATAAAGAGTGGAAAAGGAAAAGGAAAAGGATGAAAATATACACACTTAAAAACACCAACACGCCCAATACCAATCTTTTATAGCTCATTTCCGTTAAATGAGAGTGGATACTGGCCTGTAACAGCAGCCTGCTACTGCACTAAGGCTGCCCATAATAGCTTTTTATTTGCTTAATCTCCAAATTAAATGGTGTTTGAAGCTGAAGACTCGCTCTTTTCTCCTCTGCTATTATCCCCATCATCATGAACGCATTTTCCTGCCGAGACCAATTTGAATAAGACGAGCAGGCCGTCTCCAGGCTGTGATGGGTGTGTGTATGTGTGTAATGAAGAGGAAGAGAGAGAGAGAGAGAGAGAGAGAAAGAGAGAGCTGTAATGATGGGTGCTGGGTAATAGCCCTCCTGGAAGTCCTGAAGTGTTTCTAGTTGGTTGCCAGCTGCCAGAGATCATCACAAACATGCATCATTGACAGGAGAGTTGACACTCTTTGTAAAGCCTTTATAAAGCCACTGTACAGGACGAGAACACACACATGTAAATCTCTACTTTCATGTCAAAATCACCTTTTTATCTCTTACATGTATGCATTTGCAGACACTCTGATCCAGAGTGCTCTTGTTATGTTTCAGTCATGCTATATTTTGTATGTGAATGTAGCATTAGGAGTCTTGCCCAAGGATCACCCAAACCAGGGATTGACCACAAGTATAGCACATGGTTCAGCTGTGTTTTTTGTATTTTTTGTATTGTATTTTTTTTTTAATTTGAAGGTAAACTGCCATACAACCTCATAAGAAAAAAAGTATAGATAATGCAAATAATAAAAAAACAGTGTTTCTTACATTTACTTTGACTTTTAACAGTATGAACCCAAGATATTTCATGTTTTGTCTGATCAACTTAATTTAATTTGGGGCCCCGAGTGGCTCAGCGGGCAAAGACGCTACCAATATGACCCGAGGATCGCGAGTTCGAATCCCGGTCATACTGTTTGCCATCAACAGCCGGGGCACAAGAGAGCAAAAATTGTCAGTGCTCTCTCTGGGCGGGTAGATGGCGCTCTTTCTCTCTCTCCCTGTCACTCACATATTGCAATGTTCACTGGCTCAGGCGTCTACTGATTGGTTCAATCGGAGCTGGGGACCCTGTGTGCCTTCCTCCGAGCGCATTAGGCTCTCCAGTGACAGTGTATCAGCGGTAGTTTGAAAAGAGGCGGTGGCTACATCACACGCAACGGAGGAGGCTTCTGCTTGCCTGCACCCTCCTAGAGTCAGGAGCATTGCAAAGTGATGGGGAGAGGCCTAACAGAGGGGATGGGCTAATTGGCTACCACTACATTGGGAAGCGGATAAAAATTGGCAAAAAACCTAGAAATAAATGTAATTAAAATTTAATTTGTTAATATACAGATATTCCTGCATTCCAGACCTCAAACACATTCCAAAAAAGTTGGGATTGGAGCAAATTAAGGCTAAAAACCATGAAGCTGTGATTGTAAATAAAGTTTGGAAAACATGATTTGGCAGCTGTATCCACAACGTCTTTGAGGAGCAAACATGGGTACATTGTCAACAAATGTTTGAGAATGAAGTAATTGAAATGTTTAAAAACATTCCTCAAAGAAAAATTTAAATGGTATATTTCTCCCTCTGCAGTGAATAATATTATTAAACAATTCAAGGACTTGGATGGAATTTCAGTGCATAAAGGGCAAGGGCTCAAAACTAAGTGTAACACTCAAGAACATGAGCTCTCAGATGGCACAGCATCAAGTACATTCATTCATCAACAGCTGATATTACTTCGGCAAACCTTTGTCAAGCCCTATGATACAAAGGTACTTTCACAAATGCCACTATGAAGCATCTGAGGTGGACCATCATACAGTGGAAATGTGTACTGTTGTCAGACAACTTAGTTTTCCAGATCTTTTTGGAAGGAATGAATGTAGGTGCTCCGCACCGAAGATCAAAAGGTCCATCCAGCAACAAGTCCAAAAACCAGGGTCTGTTATGGTATGAGGTTATGTCAGTGCCCTTGGCAAAGGTCATTTACATTTCTGTGCTGGCAGCAAAAAATGATGAAATTTTAGAGCAACATATGTCATGTCATGTCATGTCACACACCATCATCGCTTCACGATGGTAGGCTGCACAGACGAGTCACTTCTCTCCAATGTCATCTGTCTCTGGTTGCTTGTAGCAGGCTAGCACCTGATAATCCAGTCCACGTCTTGATGTTATCCATCCAGGTTATTCTTGGTCTTCCACGTCTTCGGACTCCCTCCACAAGTCCAGTCATAACACTTCCTTCAATGCTCTCATGTGCTGCCTCATCACATGACCAAAGTAACGTAACTTGCAGGATTTAATGAGCATCAGTAACCCCTTTTGAGTTCTAGCCATCTTGAGCAACATATACTGCTTTCAAAACATCGTCTTTTCCAGGGACGTCCATGCATTTTTCATCAAGACAATGCAAAACCACATGCTGCGCACATTACAAAGGCATGGCTGCAGAAGACATGGATGCAGGTACTGGACTTGTCCCAAGTAGTGTGGAGAATTTTGAACATTAAATGTGATGATAAACCTGTACTGTTACTCACTTTAAGACATGTTTGCAGGAAAAATTGGACAAAATAACAGCTGAAACATTTAATTGCTTGGTATCCTCAGTGCCAAAAAGAGTAAAGGTGTTTCAGAAAGTGATAAAAGCTTTAATGTCTCAAAATTTAGCCATGGCTAAAAACACAGCTATGGCCTAGTGGTAAGGATCTTGTGACCAGAAGGTCGCTGGTTTGATCCCCAGACAGGACATGACTGAAGTGCCCTTGAGCAAGGCACCTAACCCCCTAACTGCTCCCCGGGCGCCGGTGGATAAGGGCTGCCCACTGCTTCGGTCACAAATTCTCACAGCCTAGTGTGTTCACTAGTGTGTGTGTGTGTGTGTCTCACTGAACGAATGGGTTAATTGCGGAGGTCAAATTCCGTTGTGTGAAAAATCACATTGGCTAAATTGGTTGATCTTAATCTTAATTTTGGAATGTGTTGAAGTCCTGATATGCAGGAATGGTACAAAGTTGACCAGACAGAAACACTGCAGAGGTTTCTTTCTTTTTTTTTCATTTTCCATACTGTCCCCAATTTTATTTTACTTGGGGTTTTATATTTTATATTCATGACATGTAAAATGACATATTTTGGCTTGCTCAATCACTACTTATCTCTCTCTATGTCTTGGTCACTGAGTCGTAGGGTCTTCCAACTTAAAACAAAGTGATTAAACAGCAAATTGACAAATCGTGCTCATTCTGCCTTTAAGAAGGCTAATATGGTCCAGTGATAGTTACCTTTGACTTCTGAGAAAAGTGGAAGTGATGTAAATATGACTTTTGGGCAAATCATTTTAATCTTCATTATTATTCTTTGTATGTGTAAAGTTAACTCCCAACAATTAATATCATGAAAATAATGCCAGTGGCCTTAACGATGGTTTGGAATAAAATGAAAAGTTCAAATGAATGGAACAAACCACCCCAAAATATGCCACACTATCCAAAGCAGATCAATGATAAAGTGTGGAAGCTTTTCCCTGCAGAGCTCCAGTGAAGACAGAAAGTGTAAAAAGTTGGTGGGTAATGTTGAAAGCCAGTGAACCGTGTCCACCTCTGTTCTGCAGATGCTGATGCCAGTACTGCCACCCTGCTTGCAGCTGCTGGTGGTGCCCATCTAAGCATGTTGGCAGTGCCAACTCTCCTCTCTGCCCATGTGTTTCTGCTCTGCTTCAGATACCTGCCAAGGCAAAGACCTTCTTTCAAGCACCTTCATTAGTCATAACTTTTATGTACTCTCCTGATGGGATTGTTTGAAGTTGGCAACACAGGTCCTGGGTGGCAATTCATCTTTTTCAAACCTAATTTAAAGGAAAACGGTAACTCACTCAGCAGCCCTTAAGGCCAGTTTATTCTCCAGTGTTACTTGACAAGAAAATACATAAAAGACACCAAATTTGTGTCTGCTAGGGTACTGCTGACATTGCGGCATGCTTTGTTTGGACAGGAATTCAAAATTCCTAGTTCTGGAGAGTTGACATGGTTTATGATGTACTTAGTTTGCACCAGTAGTGTACAGTCAGGCCCCTCTAACCCTTCACAGAAGGGGTAACAAAAGTAACAAAAAGGTAGAGAGAAATGAAAAAATAATATATTTTATACATTAAATAAACAACATAGTCTATTTAAAATGTGCTATTGCATATTCTTGCTACTATGAGAATGGTAATAACCATTAAAAATGACTCACTCCTTTGCCCTTCTTATATCTTCAACAGATATGTAATGTTAGCCAAAATGACAGAAAATCGAACCAATCAATTGTTTGATACTCACTAGGCTTTGGGAGGCTGCACATTTTTAATACAAATCTCAAATGCCATTGTGTATACACACGTTAGCATAGCCAGCTAACTCTGAATGGTGGCAGATACTGTTGTGTACGTAATGAAACGTCTTTTACAACCCTTCACTTCACGAGGAAGTTGAAATAATTTAGTGAGGTCAGCCAACACCTGCTATAAAAAAATGTAATGAAGCTACGTAGCTAGTTTCCATAAGAACATGAGAGGCTAACCATGGCTAACGGCTAGCTCACATTATCAAATGTTTTTCTGGTCTTTCTGGTTCGTTTTCTGATATTTGGGGCAGATATATATATATATATATATATATATATATATATATGTGGAAACAGCACTCTTAAAAGTCATGGAACCCCAAAGGGTTCTTTGCATGATGAACGTGTTCCTTAGATTGATGAGGAATGTGCTGTAGATGGTTCTATATAAAACCTTTGGAAAAATTATACTATAAAGCACCAAAAAGGGTTCATTTTTTTATTACATGCTTGACACATTACAACAGAACCATTTTGGGGGCTATATAGAACCATTTTCATAAAGGTTCCATACAGAACCATCTATGATACTTTCCTCATCAATGTGAAGAACAATTTCACCCTGGAAAGAACCCTTTATAAACAAGAAAGTACTATAGAACCATTTTCTTTAATTAACCCTTGAAAAACCATTTTTTAAGAGTGTAAGACCAAAACTTTTTGGCAAAGGGGATGATGTAAATTATCTTCAAATACATTGGCAGCAGAATATGTTGTAGCTTTGGAGAATACATCAAATAGGTGAAACGTTCTTCTAGATTTTATTTTGAAGTTGCAAAATGCAGGTCACATATGTTTTGAAATTGTTTTCAATTGAAATGAGAGGACTGTAGCTATTTTGGATTCTATACAGTCATTTATAGCAGGTGTGGGTTTCGTGAGTTATGCAGAAGGGGTCCCTGCTAAATGCACCAAACGCCACTTGTTTACTCAACTCAACCTAAAAATGTAGTTTTTCATGATATGGGTCTGTTTTTAAGTTGAGGATGAATTTCATGGATAGTTAAAACATACTGTATTTCAGCGCTACATCTCTCATTGTCATTCCACTCACTACCACTTATTCACTTTATCACCCTGTCCCATCACTCCATCACAATACATCACAGCTTCAAATGTTGCACCAGCTGTCCTGAGTTAATCACTAACTGCAGACTATATCCACAGGGCTGAAACTGCACCCCACGATCCCAGCTACACCAAACATCTGGTTGCAACAGACAGGGGAACAAGCCAAGACGACAGAAGAACCAGAACCAGAACCAGCGCCTCCGAGTTTCATTAGCAGCCAGCGTCTGTTCTTCTGCTCCCCGCAGCCGTGCTGGCACACCACAGGGACAACAAACCACTGCTAAACGAACAAGCTGCCTCAATACTTCTCAGACTAGTTTCCCACTGAAACGTTTCTCATTCCTTCCAGATTAATGCCTAATGAGAGGTACATGAGCATGCTGGAGAAAAAGTCAGCTATTAGCAGATGTGAGAATCAGTCGAGAACTTCTGGTGTTTTCTTCCTTAGAATTAATTTACAAACTGTATTATGATTTGTACCATAAATGATTTGGGAATTCCATCATCCTTTGACTTTGTCTAGGACTACAAGGCTATGATTTTACAATGACCACAGTATACATTGGCCATAAACACTGTGAGCTCACTTTATACTCTATTAGACACATCTACCTTGTTGGTCCACCTTGAAGATGTAAAGTCACTGTCAGAGATAGCCCTTGATTGCTGGTCACATGACACTGTTAGCTGGTGTTGGTCGGTGCACGATTTTCACTTTTTCAGTGGCCTGAAGGTGTTGTACCACCATAACACACTCTAAAACAGGGTTGGATATACACTCCAGGCATCACTTCCCCTCTCACACTGCACATCAAATGATCAAGCTAAAAGAGCAATCCTGAAATTCCATCAGCTACCACCCAATCAGGCTTAAAAACAGACCAAAATCACACAGTATATGCCTGGCTGAAGGCTTATATACAGAAAGCCCAAACAGGAAATAGTATGATGTCACATCCTGTTATTTACAGTAGGTGCGCAGTTTCTACATACTAGTAAACAAAGGCTATTGTTTTCTCTACGGACTAAAGTCCACACCCAGGAAACATTTATTAATTAGTAAAACTGTAAGGGGCCAAGTTTCCCAAGCCAGCCACTAGAGGGAAGCAAAAGGCTGCTCCTAATCAAGAGAGATCAGCTACACCTGGCTAGAGGTGTTCTTAAGGGCTGTGTGCACACTCAACCTCGCTTAGTCTTTGCGTGACAAATGCATGTAAACGATTGAGCTGGTAACCTTGATAGAACTGCTGCCAGGGCTAGTGAAAAGGAAAGAAATAAAATAATTAATGAATGATTCATTCATAACTTGAGAAAGTATGGATAAATGGTTGTTCTATCTTTGCATAATGTGCCATATAGTGACTTCAAAATAACTAAATGGACACCCTCGTCTACTGAATGTAAAACTGCATTGAACACTAGGGGTGAACACTCAGGACGGAGTGCCAGACCATGTGTGGGCATACAACAGTACATAAAGGGTCATTTTAGAGTAGCCAATTCACCTGATCTCCATGTTTTGGACTGTGGGAGGAGGAAACCCACACAGAAACTCCACCCAGATGGGACTTGAACCCAAGACCTCAGTGCTGAGAGGTGAAACTCCTGACCACCAATCCACCATGCCACCCAACTGATGGCAACTATGAAAGAAAATAGAGCTTAGGAATAAATAAAATATAAATAAATTAGAAAATAGCAGTGGTGGACAAAATACTCAACTCTAGTACTTAAGTAAAAATACTGATACTCGTGGTCAAAACTTACTCGACTACAAATAAAAGTTGCTCAGTCAAACATTTACTCAAGTTAAAGTACTGAAGTACTTATTTTGAAAACACTTAAGTATTCAAAAGTACATGAATTTAAAAATTCTCAAGTATTTAAAAGTGCAAATTATATTTTCTAATATCAGTACATTGCTGTATTGTTTTGAGTGCTTTTACAGAACCTTGTAACTTGCTGAAACCACCTGATGATGTGCTGACATGTAGAACTACTCTGCAACAAAAAGTCTACACCACCTGTATAACTTCAGCATAAAAATGCTATAAAAAAATAGGACAGCTATTTTTGTCATTTTTTATATTTACCCCGGGGGAAAAAAAAAAAACAGGAGACCTTTCTTCTTACAAACAGTAACACTGGTAAACAGTGTTGGGAACGTTACTTTAAAAAAGTAATTAGTTTTAGTTACTCACTACTTGTTCAAAAAAGTAGCTCGTTACCAGGGAAAGTAACTATTTGCATTACAGTTAAAAAAAAGTTATATGTCAAAGAATAAGGATTTTTTGAAAAAGCAGTTTTCACAGTCAGTTGAAATGAGTAGATCAGAAAGGTGTTTGTACATAACTTTTGATATTTATTGCACATCAACAGACCATTGCAGGATAAAATCCTTTAAAATACCAAATCTTTGTTTAAAAATAAATAAATAAATAAAAAGTAAACAGTTACACTATATAAAGTGCATTTACATCTATCAAATTAAATTCTCTCAACCTGAGACAACTGGTTTGTTCACAACAGAAGTAAACTTAACAACAAAACCTCTATAGTCTTATTCTTCAAAAATCAAGCCTTTGCTGCTTGGCGGACTTTGCCCCGAGTCCTTTGCTAGTGGACGGTGGTTGCTAAGTTTGTAGCTGCGCGGGTCGTTGTGAGATGCTTTATTAAATTAGAGTTGCTTACAGTGGATGTCGACAAAGTCTTCACCCGAGGACATAATGTACACATTACATGCACGTTTTAGCCTTTAACCTCAATAAATTTAAAATAATGTTTATATCGCCACCTTGAAAATGTTAACTTTTCTTCGGCTTGCTCCTCTGCCTCTCGGCAATCGTGTAAAAACAGTGGCCCTGATTGGCTACTATAACGCTGCCTTAGCCAATCGCTTACTGACTTGAGTTAAACAGGTGTTACACCGAGAACTGTGACCTATCGAGATCTGTGACTTCTTCTATCAAGTCACAGATCTCGACAGGTCACAGTTTTTGGTGTAACACCTGTTACTCCTCACTAGCCTGAGCAGAGATCCGCTCGGATTACTGTTAGTATATCAATATATAGTAACGCCCCGCTTTTAATGACCAGTAATGTCAACGGCGTTATAACGACAGGAAAAGTAATTAATTATTTTATCCTGTTACTGACAAAATGACGTCGTTACGTAACGCCGTTATTTTTAACGCCGTTATTCGCAACACTGCTGGTAACTAAGAACTACCATACTTAACATAGAAGCGTGCAAAACAGTGAAAGCTCTGCACAGATTTATCTCGATTAATACCTGAATCAACAACTTTTTCAGCAAGACAAACTCAATAAAATAAATCCAATTAAAAGGACAATATTTAATTTTTCACTAAAACATTCTGTTTGAATGAAAGCAGGAGCTCAGCTCAAATTGACGATGGCATAATTTCAAATCCCAGGTGTGAGCAGAGACTGTGATTGGTTCCCCTTCTTGTGAGGAGCAGAGCATGTGGCCAATTGCATTTCAGTAAAGAAAAACTACAAGACTGCAAAGCTATGCTGAGTCAAAAGGAACGAGTAACGGCAAGCTTCAGGTAAAGTAAAAATACCCCAAAAATGTACTTAAGTACAGTACTCAAATGTACTTCACTACTGTCCACCATTGGAAATTAGAGTATAGATCCAACATAAAGCTTTTATTTGCAGTAACAGTTAAATGATCATTCATTAACAGATGCATAGGTGTATAGGAGTAAAGCTAATATGCCCATTAAAGATTATTCCTAGAACACTAAACCCAAACCAACAACCAATATATTTCAAAGTGCAGTTGAGTACAGTGTAAAGATTACCTGAGTAAACCCAGTCCTACACAAGACGTACAACATATAAACCCTGAACCATTTTCCAACCTCTGTGTAGACCTAACCTTTAAGTCTGCAGCTCCCACATACTTTACTGTTCATCAGTTACAATCAACCCAGGACCTCTCAGTATATTATCCAGGTCATTGTTCTCTCCTACTGCGCACAGGAGTGGGAAAGCCCAAAGTTGAGATTATTAACCCCCTGGCCTGTCTCACTTATGGCCCATGCCACCATCAAGCAGCACAATAAACAGTGGCGCTCTGCGCTCGATAGCCTGCTCAAGTAGAATGTTATTAGTTGCGGGTCACTGCTTGGATTTCTCCGCCGTTCAAAATGGCTGCTTTTCAGCAGGCAGAGATATGGGCAGCCATTAATCAGCGCTCTGGCAGCTGCTGGAGTCAAATTGAATTTGCAAGACTTTTGTTCTGAGGACAGAAAAGAGCCGTGGAGGAGTTTTCAGATTCAAATGTACAAAAAAACAAACAAGGCTGTAAACAGTGAGCCGGAATAAAAAAGTTATGTAATATCATCATTTCTACACTCCCTCACAATCCTGTTAGATCTGCTTTATCTGAACCCACCGCCACACATGGGCTTCACGTTTTGTGTTTTTTATGCACTAGTAGTCATAATTTGTTTTATATGATCATATTTTCTAATGTTCTGTAAAAGCATGTTTTTGTGACAGCAGATTAAAAATGGACCTCTTTCAATAGTCGTGTGAACTTTATGAAATTAACTATTTTTATTTTTTAACAATTTTTGCCAATGTTCTCCCCTTCCCAGTGTAGTAGTAGCCAATTAACCCTTCCCATCCACTAGGGGGCTCTCCCCATCACTTTCCACTGTCCCTGACTCTAGGAGGGTGAAGACAAGCACAATCCTCCTCCACTGCATGTGATGTGGCCACCACCTCTTTTCAAACTACCGCTGATACACCGTCACTGGGGAGCCAACACGCTCAGAGGAAAGCGCAGGATTCCCAGCTCTGAATGGACCAATCGGTAGACGCCTGAGCAAGCAGACATTGCAGTGTGTGAGTGATGGAGAGTGAGAGCGCCATCTACCCGCCCAGAGAGAGCACTGCCAATTTTGCTCTCTTGGGCCCCGGCTGTTGATGGCAAACAGCATGACCGGGATTCAAACTCACGATCCTCTGGTCATAGTGTCAGCGTCTTAGCCTGCTGAGCCATTCAGGGCCTACATATTATAGTATGAATAAATATCGCAGAAAATAATCCAGCACATTCATTACATGCCACAATGTTGCATTGTGGGAAAGTGCTCTAGTGGATATGAAGTAAGTCTGCTCTATCATAGATTGTCATTGGATATTTACTGGCTGCTATGATTTAAGGCCTTTGCTAATATAACTGATGTCTTAGCTAATTTAATGAACACTTTTGCTTTAGTGGTCTAATATTTCTGTTTGGTAGTTTGTGGTCATAAGTGGACTTACGACTGACTTTCTTTTAAATGTGGGGGCAGCCGTGGCCTGGTGATTAGTGATCTGGTCTTGTGACTGGGAGATCAGAGGTTCAATGACTAATCCGGGTCATGACTAATTGTCCTTGTGCAAGGCACCTAACACCCAACTGCTCCTCGGGTGCATTTTAAGGCTGCCCACTGTTTTGGGCACAAATTCTCTTGTGTAAATCACATTGGCAAAGTTGAATCTAATCTAAATATTGGTGAATATCCATTAATCCATATAAAAAACTGAATTAACCTTCCTCTAACTAAAGTCATCTGGAGCATTTGAAACAGATGCTGTGGCATTATGGGAAATGTAGTGCCTGTAGTGAATATACTGTATATGGCTTTGATGGGAGACATTAGCATTGGTGAGCAGGTGCCCTAGTTAATTGGATCTAATTATGACCCTACTGAGGTGTACTGGGACGGTCCATTTCAAAACGCCAAGTTCTTGGATCATATAAGCAATTTTCAACACTGAAGAGGGAATTATTTTTTAAGCTGAACTGAAGCATCAATAGAATAAATGGAACACTTTTCTGAGCAAAACTTTCCTTTGCCTTGACCCCCCACAGAGCTAGGCCCTAAATGACACAGTGTAACTCTGCAGGTGGACACATTTCAACGCAGGAGAGAGAACAGCCGCTTCTGTCTCCATCGTGGACAGAAGGCCTAAGGCTGGGTGGGTGGTGTTGGCTAGCTGGACTCGGATGTAGATGCCGATGGGCAAGGGTCCAGCAAGCGCCAGTTGGAGAGGCGAGCGCTGTTTCTATTGGCATGTAAAGGATCCTGTCCTGGGACAGCTGTGGCGCAGCAGTGCGCAACGCCGCAATCAGGTGTGAGCGTTACTGCTGCAGAATGCTGATACTACGGCAATCTGCGGACCGCCAGATCTGACAGATTTTCTTCCTGACTAGACATAGGAAGGAGAGAGTTAGAGACAGCAGGAGAGAGAGAGAGAGAGACAAATGCAGACCTTTGAGAAGATTAATTTGTTTACCAACAAAGGCAGTGGCCATCACCGGTGTGACAGGTGACCTTTATGCTACTGTCAGCAGGTTGAGAGGGAGTTTAGTGAAGTCATCTGTTCAGTTTAACCTCCATACCAGTCCCTCATCATCAGTGCGGGACAGCTAACAGAGTGTACATGAGCACTTTCCTAAAGGCCGGGATGGTCCATTTAATACTAAAAGATAACTTTAAAAGGTCACATCCTTGGATGGTACAAGCATTCAGAGCAGCTGTAAATCATTGCAAATTCTGAGACTCAATTCTGACACTAAATGACAGACATACAATGTGCACTGCAAAAAAAACACTACTTGAAATAAGACAAATATTCCTAAATGTGATCAATTTTTTTTTTGCTTTGAGAAAAAAAAATCTGCCAATGGGGTCAGCAAAAGTTACTTGGCTACAATTCTTATAACTAGCAAATGAATTTAACTCGTGTTTTTAAATTAAACTAAATTGTCAAGAATTAAAAATTGTGCTTCTTGCATGCAAAAATTGCTTTTCTTAATTTTTAAAAAAATTAGGAACTCTTGATTTAGAGTCATTAAATTAATTTTTTAAATCGACAATTTTTAAGTGGCCTTATTCTTTAAATATGAATCTTATTCTTATTCTGGAATTTCATCCAAACCAGTCATACCCTGTAACTGGTAAACAAAGCTCAACATGAGCTGAAATATCTTAAATAGTTAGACATATGTTCTTAAAATGAGCCTGATTTTCTTGTGCAAAACAGCATTTTTTTTTCCTTTTTAGACAAAAATAAGATGTCCATAAACCGTTTTATTATTATTATTATTATTATTATTATTAATATTTTTTTTTTTTTTTTTAACTTTCTTAAAAACATATGGCCCTAAAAATATGTAAGAACGGTCAAAATTTATTTTAAAATTAAGTGTGACTTAATTAAGTCACACTTCCCTCTGGTTTGCTTGTGTAATGCTGGGCAATGGATGAGGTTTATAGAAAACTGAATTTAATAACAAGAAAGATAGGGTAAGACAAGCAACACAGAGGGCCAACTAGGCCTCACTCTACAAAGGGCTGACAGGCCTCATACTAAACAAGCTAAGTAAGATTAGCTAAACAAGCTAAAGATGCTAAACAAAGTAAACAGGAGTACAAACAGAATGAACAAATGGAAACACAAACAATAAATAAGTAGAGAACAGCAGGCTGTGTTACTGAATGCTGAGTATAACAATACCAACCAAGGAGTAGTTTTCCAGGCTTGGCTTAAGTAGTCATTCAAATCAGCGTCTGAATGGGAGACAGCTGGAGACGTTGTCACAGGAGTCTAAAGGAGTGCAACAGGTTCTGGGATATGGACTTCGGTGATGTGTGAGGAGATGTAACAGGCTAGCGGAACGGGGAGCGTGACCGCTTATCTCACAAAGCAAATAATCAGAACTTATAGTCATAGATTGAAAACTGAAGAAATTCATTTTTGCAATTGAATTGAATTTTTTTTTTTAAATAATAAACTAAATGTGGGTTACAAAGGCCACATTCCTAAACACTCCCGAACCAGTGTTCAGTGTCTGACCTTGGCTAAGGAGAAAAAGAACTGGACTGTTGCTGGAACTGGAAGTCTTTTCAGAGAAAAGTTACATTTACAGTTAATTTGGAAATCAGTGTTGGAGTCTGGATGTGATGTAGGAAACCAAAACAGAAAAAATCTGAAAGTGTACCATTTCAACAGTATAGTATTCCTAGACACCACCTACTGTTGTACCAGAAAATGTGACAACCGGCACTGTTTCCCTAACGCACATGTCTGCAAAATGATCCTGTGTAAATTAACCATGAACCTGCTGAATAACTGAGATTATTGTCACACACAGACACCAGACAGACAGAAACTCACACTGACACATATGTTGCACATACAAAACAAACATTCATTCAGTTGGACCATAAATGTCTAGCTGGAATTCTGTAATACAATACATGGGTGTAACACAAGACTTTAATGGTAACCTGCACTGCAGCTCAGCAAGAGACCAGGTGTTGATTTTTTTATATATTCAATAGCCATCAAAGGGCTGTTTTTTATACAATTGGATTAAGAGCCTAATGACCCGGCAGTCCTGAACAGTCTCAGAATGTCAGACACATCCATCTCGGCCTGTCTGAATGCTGCTTTTATCTTTTTGAGTCAGCAATCTGAGAAACCACTCAACATCAGGCTATAGAGCACTGTTTTATCATCTTCAGCCACCAGAGGGGGTCATTACTCAAAGGATAAAATTGAGATGGGAACAGAACTTTGTAGTAATAATTGAATTCAAAAAGGTAAACTGTGATTATATATATATATATATATATATATATATATATATATATATATATATATATATATATATATTTAAATTAAAGACAAAATGTGCTCAAAATTTGAAGTACTTCAGAGAAAAACAATGACTTGCTCTGCTATACAGATCGGATTTGTCTTCTGTATGGAGGCTACTTCCTGAATTATGTAGCCAACACAGTAAACTCCTTATGTAAAGCTAGCTAACTGGGTTTGTCTCTCCAAGCTTCACTCTGTACTGTAATAGTTTTTCATCAACCTGAATGGAAAAAGCCCAAAATGTGAATGAGTGAGGTTTTTCAAATAAATGACGTATGAAGCCGTATTTTTGGTAAGTAAGCAATAAGAGGTTTGTGCTGTAATCAAGATGTTAGCGCTGGTCAAAGATCGATACACCAGTTCCAATATCTTATGTCATAGTATAACCCTCGAGTGTATTATTGTGATTATACCACAGTTCCTTTATCGATGTTTACTGTTTATCGGGGGAACACTGGGGTTGGTGCTAGGTTGCCTCTGTGTGGCGGAGTAATACTTACAGAGCTTCCGAGTTCAGTTATCAGAACTCGGAGAACTTCTCTCAGCCAATCAGATTACGGGGTCGGAACTTACTGTGGTCCCATGTATCATTTCATTAGTCTCATTCTGAATAATTTCAGCACTAATGAAGATATGGTGAAGAAATTTTGGGTGAAATATACCTCAGTCTGTGTGAGAAAGACTGACATGCATGATTACAATGTTGGTAGATATAGGAGTAGAGGCCGGCGCCTGTCCAGTTGTCTCCATTGGTTGCCTGCTGCAGCAGTGAGACATTAAAGTCCTCAGTTATTCTCATGGACCCAGCACGAGACGTTGGTTATTACACCCAATCATTCACACATAATGTATCTGTGCACTGTACACATCTGTGTTCATGGTTCAAACGTACTAGATAACAAAGTTTGGAGATAACAGGGTTAATTAGTGCTATTTGTATAATGTACTTCAATAAAAAGAGTCCAATAAATCTGCTTGTATCACAAACATATTTAACATAAGAGGGTGTAGCTGTTACTAAGTGGGTGTACAAAAAGGTGAGAGTGAACATATTCCTTAATTTGTCCCACTGTTATACTACCTGAGTGAGTGTGTGTGGGAGAAAGGAATTGGCAGGTTCTCCTCACCCTGCCCTGGGGGTTTTCTGAACAAAGACGAGTACAGTGTCTATAGTGTCTAAGATGATTTGGAGACTGGGGTCATATTACCTGTTTCCTAGCAATGCAAACACAGCAGGGGAGCCAGACGCTGAGAGACGTCACACACTGTATTGTCAGGTGGATCTGTCTGTGATTTCCCCCAAAGGCAACGCTTTGATGTGCGCAGCAACAGGGATTAAAGTTCATCATAATGTGCTGGTGTGTATACTGGTGTTCACCAGTAATGGTCTCCACATTTTTATGAGTGAGGTCCCCAAGTTTGAACAATGTGCCAATCATTTCTAAGATTTAGCCACAATCAGTGCAGGGAAGGTTGCCAGATTTTATCAGCAGTATATGTCAGTGTGGTCCACATGTTTTATTAGAAGGAATTGGCAGTGTGATTCTTAAAATTTTGCAAGTGTATGTTAGTCCACTAGTTCTAGTTTCAGTGTGTGTGTGTATATATATATATATATATATATATATATATATATATATATTATATATATATATATATATATATATATATATTATATATATATATATATATATATATATATATATATATATTATATATATATATATATATATATATATATATAT
>BRDA01011060.1:31292-46686 GCA_036984385.1 Crenuchus spilurus | reverse complement strand
CTGTCTCTGTGTCTCTCTCTGTCTCTGTCTGTCTCTCTCTCTGTGTCTCTCTGTCTCCGTCTCTCTCTGTGTCTCTCTCTCTCTCTCTCTCTCTGTCTCTGTGTCTCTCTCTGTCTCTGTCTGTCTCTCTCTGTGTCTCTCTCTGTCTCCGTCTCTCTCTGTGTCTCTCTCTTTCTCTCTCTCTCTGTCTCTGTGTCTCTCTCTCTGTCTCTGTGTCTCTCTCTGTGTCTCTCTCTCTGTCTTTGTCTCTGTCTCTGTGTCTCTCTGTCTCTCTCTCTGTCTGTGTCTCTCTCTGTCTGTCTCTCTCTGTGTCTCTCTGTGTCTGTCTCTCTCTGTGTCTCTGTCTCTCTCTCTCTGTCTGTGTCTGTCTCTGTCTCTCTCTGTGTGTGTCTCTCTCTCTGTCTGTCTCTCTCTGTGTCTCTGTCTCTCTCTCTCTGTCTGTGTCTGTCTCCGTCTCTCTCTGTGTCTCTCTCTCTCTCTCTGTCTGTCTGTCTCTGTCTCTCTCTGTGTCTCTCTCTGACTCTGTCTCTCTCTGTGTCTCTCTCTCTCTCTGTCTCTGTCTCTCTCTGTGTCTCTCTCTCTCTCTCTGTCTCTGTGTCTCTCTCTGTCTCTGTCTGTCTCTGTGTCTCTCTCTCTCTGTCTCTCTCTCAGAGATGGCCTTTGACTACTAGCAGCTCCGCCGCCACTGTTGAAGGGGCTGGTGACAAATGGTCAGGATAGTGAGAGGTTTTGCGGTAGGGATAGTGAGTGAGAAGGTGAATAAAGATGAAAGATACAGGCAGGAAGGGAATGAGATGCTCAAGACTTTCATCCCCCTCGCTCAAGGTTTAAACCACTACTACTTTTTTTCCCTCAACATGGGAGGAAGAAAGAGAAATATGACTTACTGACTGCACTAAGGCTGACGAACACGCCGGCCCAAATACTGCTGCTGGCACAGCACTGTGCGTGGAATTCAGTTTAATGTGTAATAGTGGTGATGGAGTGTTCGCTTAATCCAACATAAATAAGTCATAAGTAATATTTTTGTATACATATTTTCTAAAGAGCACTGTAGTATAGTCTAGGAGTCTGCAGACTCTTTTGGCTCTTTGTCCACAAAAATAGAGTGGGCAAAGCTTTTTTTCAACAAAATCTATCCTGCCCTTGCAAAGCTTTTATGGTACAGATGGTCATACAACACTATTAACAATCAGTCATACAGAGATCAGTGATTTAAAAGTAGATAAAGAGAACCCAGTTAAACAAATGAGACAAAGATACTTGTTAATTGAAGAAAATGAGGCAATACAATATATTTGTGAGAGGCAAAAGTATGTAAACCTCTAGGATTAGCAGTTAGTTTGAAGGTGAAATTAGAGTCGGGTGTTTTCAGTTAATGGGATGACAATCAGATGTGAGTGAGCACCCTGTTTTATTTAAAGAACAGGGATCTATCAAAGTCTGCACTTCACAACACGTTTGTGGAAGTGTATCATGGCACAAACAAAGGAGATTTCTGAGGAGCTCAGAAAAAGTTGTTGATGCTCATCAGGCTGGAAAAGGTTACAAAACCATCTCTAAAGTGTTTGGACTCCACCAATCCACAGTCACACAGATTGTGTACAAATGGAGGAAATTCAAGACCATTGTGACCAGGAGTGGTCGACCAACAAAAATCACTCTAAGAGCAAGGCGTGTAATAGTCCGCGAGGTCACAAAGGACACCAGGGTAACTTCTAAGCAGTTGAAGGTTTCTCTCACATTGGCTAATGTTAATGTTCATGTGTCTACCATCAGGAGAACACTGAACAACAATGGTATGCATGGCAGGGTTGTAAGAAGCAAGTCACTGCTCTCCAAGAAGAACAATGCTGCTCATCTGATGTTTGCTAAAGATAACACGGAGAAGCCAGAAGACTATTGGAAGAATATTGTGGGCAAGTGAGACCAAAATAGAACTTTTTGGTTTAAATGAAAAGTGTTATGTTTGGAGAAAGGAAAACGCTGCATTCCAGCATAAGAACCTTATCTCATCTGTGAAACATGGTGGTGGTAGTATCAGGTTTGGGCCTGTTTTGCTGCATGTGGGCCAGGACGGCTTGTCATCACTGATGGAACAATGAATTGTGAATTATATCAGAGAATTCTAAAGAAGAATGTCAGGACATCTGTCCATCAACTGAATCTCAAGAGAAGGTGGGTCATGCAGCAAGACAACGACCCTAAACACACAAGTCGTTCTACCAAAGAACGTTTAAAGAACAGTTACCGGAAACGTTTAGTTACAGTTATTGCTGTAAAGGAGGGTCACATCAGATACTGAAAGCAAAGGTTCACATACTTTTGCCTCTCACAAATATGTCATATTGGAATATTATTCTCAATAAACAAATCACCAAGTATAATATTTGTCTAATTTTTTAAACTGGGTTCTCTTTATCTACTTTAAGGACATAATAGAAATATAGAAAATTCTAAATGGTTCACAAACTTTCAAGCACCACTGTACTTCAACAAAAAATATTATCAAATACTATGTGTTGCATTTAGTTAACCATTTAACAGCAAATAATCTCTTGTATTTAAAATTAATGCAGAAACGACTGCATGTAAGTATAGGCTATTCAAACATAACATAGCCAATTAATTAAAAATATGTACTTATACTACACAAATAATTTCTTGAAAATATTATAATGTAGAGTTTCTATCTGGCAAAGAATGCTGGGGTACATGCAAATGTAGCACTGGTACATGTGATCTCTGGTGCAAAGTAAAAAAACGACAAACTTGTACAGAAGATCGGTGTCTGTGCCAGCTTTGATACAGATCGTTTACATTACAGCTGCAAAAAATGGTCACATAAAGCAGTTGAAAGGCCACGTAACACGCCCAAGTGGTACTTTGTAAATGAATCTGTAACATGATAAGATCGTTTATCACAATAATTCTAATAAATTTACATTATCGCCCAAGCCTACGTACACTGTTACACACACACACACTACCCTTCACTCAAACCTCTACCCTGCAGTGTATCCCATTTAGCACCATTACAGAGGCATTTGCTGAGGAAGAGCCATTTACACGTCACTAAATTATTTGCCTGAGAAAGGTGAGAAGGGGTCAGAAGTAAAGATAGATGTGACAGAATGACAGACTCTGTGGGAGAATGCAAACTGAGCAGGCTCTGTTATAGAGAAGCTTCAGATTTCTTTAGCAGTCTTTAAGTGCTGTTGTGTCACACAGATTTATGGCAGTCAGGCTGAGGGGATACTTGGAATTTCGGGTTGAATTTAAATGGATGGGGATCAGCACTTGTTTGAAAGTGAGAGGATTAAGAACCTGTGCAGGGAGAAAGTGTATGTGAGTGAGAGAGATAGTAAGAGGGGAAGAGAGTGACTGCTGAAATAATGAAAACTGCCTGGAAACCAGTGTCTCCGATTCTCTTATTTCTTTTTGATTCTGTCATCTTTCCTTCCCTCGTTTTTGTCCTTCATTCTCTACCAGTTCACTGTCTCTTTCTTTTTTCTCTGTGGTGAATGCCCCTGCTGGAAATCCACAACTGGTTTCAATTATGCTCTTGGTTACTCCCTTTCCAACAATATGATTACTCATGAAAGCGAGAGATGGAGAGAGAGAGAGAGAATGTAAGGGGCTCAGACCAGGAAACTTTTACACTTCTGAGTGCACAGTGGGTGTATTTGTTTTTGGAGTGGTGTGATTTGCTAACGTAGACTTAATAGTTTACATGGTTGGCATGCTGAGAGAGAGGAGACCAGGTGGTGATCCAGCAGAAAGCTTTTCACCAGAAAATACCAAACCAGTCCAAGAAAAGCCAGACGGCTCTGCTCAGCCAGTCCACGCAATACCAACTCTCCTGTAAACACGACACCAACAATCACTGGACACTAACCATCCAGCCCCTCATTCAGGCACTCTGACTCTAATTAACCTTTGACAACAACAGACATGTTTGAATTACTCTCCCTTCATTCACTAAAACGTCTAATGAGCAGTGACTACCACAAGTTCCAGAAGGTTTAGTAATAAATCTTACATACACTTTTGGGCAAATCTTGTTTTCTGCACTTCCCACATCAAGCCATGAAGTGGATGTTTTTTAACTGTGGTGGCTTAGTATGTGATGTGTTGGGCGAGCTCACCTGTATTCTGCTCCCCAGCCCTTGACGAAGCTCATACGAATGGTGCACATTCGTGTCAGCTGGTACACAGCTTCAAAGCCCTGGTTCACTGACTGGGCCAAAAGGGCAGCAAACTCTTGATTATTAAAGATCTTCAGATTACAGCCTGAGAAATGAACCAGAAAAAGAGAGATTATGGCTTCACCAATGAATCGATAAAGGTCAAATGTGAAAAAATGGCAGCACGGATATTTACTGTTGACATCTTTTACTAAAAAAAGCATTCTATAACAGTCCATTATGATCAGATAACAGATTAGATGACTAAATAAGAAACAATGTGATTATTGATGATAATAATGGCCAATAATAGTTTTAATCCAATTTAACAAATGGTGCTTCAGCTTGAACAGAACAAGACGCTATAATCTAAAACCAATTGGTAGTGTAATCCGCGCCCTATAGAAACAGAGAAACCATTAAAGAGTTTTCAGTGTTCTGAGTTTGTCTCTGACCTGGTGGGATCTTACAGACAGTGGCAGGGTGCCAGCCATAGCGCTGGTTACAGTTGGGACTCTGAACAAAGATGGCGCTGTCACTGAGGCACTCTGCAAACACCTCCCCGCCGATGTAATACAAGCGCACACCTCGGCCTATGAAAAACACATGCAAAAACATTTACATTGATGTTTAAACACTACTTCAGTGTCCACAACCACTATATTAAGTCTTAAACTCTTTAGCACTATCGTACTGCATCACACATCTACAAATTCATATTTGTATGGCCATGCTTCAAAAGTCATGACTAGGCCTGGGCGATAAACCGAAAATTTACCGATACCGAAATTTATGACAATAACCGACGTCATTTTGCCCATGTAGGTATTTTCAGTGTCTTAAAAAAAGAAGTCATTTTGTCTTTTTTGTCGGCTACGTTCATGTTCAAACTTAATTAAAGTGGTAATAAAAAGGGAATTGTACCATCAACATAACTGGCTGTGAAGTATTTATGTTGGCCTAACACATTCTTTATTTTTGGGGTATGTCTGAATTAGTATTATCGTCCATTTATCGTTATCGAGGTGAACTGCTCAATATCGCAATATTGATTTTAGGCCATATCGTCCCAGCCCTAGTCATGACTATGTAAAATGAATGAATGCAGGAATGGTTTCAGTTAATGGTATTGGTATTAGCCACAATAAGGTATTAATTATTATTAGTGTGTCTATTACCAATGTGTCTGCGAGTAAGCTCCACAGCTGCGTTGCGGTTAACGTTGGACAGCAGACCCAGGCAAAAGCGCTCCGAGTTGGATGGGTCAGTGAAGCCGTCTACTGTGAGAGAAGGCTGGGATGCATGGAAAATTTCACCCACACGCTGATTCAGCTCATAATATGATATCGAACACCAAAATGCTGGCTCACAGTACATCACAGGCTGCAGATCTGAGAGAGATGAGATAAGAAAGAGGAAAAGAGAGTGACGGTGAGACAGAGTTACAGAAAGAGAGAGACTATTCAAATGGCAGGAAAAAAAGGTTTAAGTTTAAAATAACACATGGGTGGAGATCGATTACACAGTCATGTCAATTGCAAGAGTCGATTCCCAGAAATAAGAAGCAGGGCAGTGGAAACACCACCATCACTGGGACGCTAGAAAATTATGGCCTTACGGCAAGAACTTCATAAACACAGCAGAAGTTCCTGTAAGTGCTTAAAAAAAAGAATAAAGGAAAGAAAAAAGGAAAAAAAGAAAGAAAGGATCTGGACCTGATGAATGTAAACGCCCAGCAGAAGCATGTGGAATTGAGGTGTTTGTTATTGTAGCAGTGAGGAAGACGAGCACCCTGTGGGATTCTCACTTCAGATAATGAGCGGCAGGATACTGTAATGCACGTGAAATGTGTGGGCGATATTTGTCTAAGTGCTGGTGCAGAGATCTTACTGAGAAAAGACAAAAGGTTTGTTCAGCTGTGGCTTCCTCTGGGATGGCCACCGGAGGGACTCACTCAAACACACACTATATATACTATATAAACAAAAGTATAAATGAAATTAAGCTGTAGTTTTATCATTACTGCAGTGCAAGTTGACACAGTAAACACGTCTAAAGGGCTGCTATAAGAGAACATGATGAAACATCCACTGAAACTGTACATTTGAATCACAATTTAGCTCTTCTCACATCATCCCATGCACCCATATTATATATTTTATGTTCATACCACTCAACCTTACACCACACACGGATGCATATACACCAGTAACCAAAACTTGAACTCAATAATATAGTGACTCAACGATTTGAGTTTTTTTTTTTTTTTTTTTTTTTTGGGGGGGGGACTGTACGGGTCTTAGACAAAATAATAAAGCTCCAAAGTAAGATGCAAGAGTAAAGTAACCAACACAGTTAACAAAGTAACACAAAGAAAGGATTAGGAACTTAACGTCAATGGCAAAAAAGATCAAAGTAAAAATAAATCTGTCTTCTCACCAAAATACAAAAATATTTGAAAGTTGATGATGAAGGTTACACTTATATAGCGCCTTTCTCAAACCCAAGGACGGTTTAAAATCAACACACTCCATTTACACACACCGGTGAGAAGCGGCAGCCAATTGCGCACAGTGTACTCTCAACCGGAAGTGACCGTCCACCTGGAGCACTAGGGGGATCACCCAGGACAGAGTGCCAACCATATCTGGGCATACACATTAGGGTAATTTTTTTAGAGTAGCCAATTCACCTGACCTCCATGTTTTTGGACTGTGGGAGGAAACCGGAGTCCCCGGAGGAAACCCACGCAGACACGGGGAGAACATGGAAACTCCGCTCAGATGCGGACTCGAACCCAAGACCTCAGCGCTGAGAGGCGAATGTGCTAACCACTAAGCCACCGTGCCGCCCAAGTTCATTAGAAAATGTTACTCAAAGACACTTCTTTTGTACCAACACACATACTTCTGCACATTTTCAGACAATTCTAAAAGTCTTACCTAAGTTGTTGTGTGCTGGAGATACAGGATTTGGTGATAAGTTTGGAGATCCTATGGAGAGAGAGAGGAAGAAGGCAAGATTTCATTGAATGTTTACGTTATTCCACCCCACTGCACACCAATGGCACTCTTAAATACATGTTCTCAGACTCATTTTCTTTAAGCGCTAGTTAAGTGCTTTTCTTTTTCACATATCAATCAATCTTACAAAAGTTTGTAGGATGGTATTCGACCGAGTTATTGCTCAGCAACAGGAAGTCAGAATAGAATTTATTGTCCAGTCTCTCATCATCTCAAGACTTCACTATTGTAATTCGCTTCTGGCTGATCTTCCTATGTGAGCCATCAGGCCCCTGCAGCTGATCCAGAATGCAGCTGCTCGACTGGTCTTCAATCAGTCCAAGTTCTCCCACGTCACTCCAGAGATGCATTCACTTCACTGGCTTCTTGTAGCTGCTTTGTCTCTAAGAGCTTAACTTACAGTATTTTTAAAAGTAATTTTACGGATAGGATGGAGTTTGTCTTATTGTTGTTATTGGATGTATTTTTGTACTGTGGTGTTTTTCCTCCCCAATGTGGGTCTTTTGGTAAATGTTTTTCATGTTTGTCTTTGCACTGGAAAGGTAGTACACATTTGTTACTGTACTGTTTGAATGACATTAACTTTTCTACATCAGATTATCAAAACAAAATTACAGTAAGCAATTACAATTAAATTTAGTTTTCATTTTCGCTGATGACATCATGTTTATCTCGTTTAAAGAGATGCTAGAAATTGCTTGATAGGTCATATCATCAGGTCACTGTGACATCTAACCTACAAAATCAGTTGCCATAACCCTAAAAGTTATGACACAATTTAATGTCAATAAATCAATAAATCACAGTCAGCTGACAGATGTTAGGGCAACCTGACATAAAACAGCTATTAAGATGTCATGTATAAGAATAAACAAACACATTTATAAACATTATAAATACATATGTTTTTGTCAGTTGCAGCGCCATGCAGCTTTATGAACAGTAGCCTATAATAAAGTGTTACTGGAAACGTAATAGGAGAAGGAAAATAAGATTTTGTTTTTGTCAATTCATCAAGAACTGTTTTAGCTTTGGTCTGTAATCTGTTAACTCACCTGTATCCATACTGTGGTTCATCTGATGGTCACTGGTCTCTCCATCCTCACTGAGGTAGCCTGGAGGAGGTGTCTCTGTAATCCACACGTACACAACAGGGTCAGTCATACACACACCAAATGCAGAGCGAAGACAAGAAATCGCAAACAAGCTGACACTGATGTGCTAACAGGTGCAGCACACAATGTTTTCTATTTAGTCAGACTCTGTTCACTGTCAACAGCAGCAGGATCTTCGCTTTGCCCAGGAAATGGAAAAACAAACTACTGTATTACAGTAACTGACCACATTTCCAAACCTTGAATCAAAGACCATTCTGATGACGCAAGTACACCCCAAGACAAATATGGCACATGCACAGCTGAAGAGACTTTGTCTTAGGTACAATTTCCTTTAAGTCTTTACAAGTTGATGCAAAAAGCATGGACTTCTGCATTTCTCTTCTTTATTAGAAATGTAAGGTTCTCAGTGCTGTTCTTGCATTTGATTTACATTTTAAAAATATGACCCAAACAAACTAAACATTAGGTTAATACCATTAATAGTATTACTACCATTTTGAGTACATATGAACAGGAACAGTACTGAGACAATGGCAATTAATTGAAGGAGAAATAAACTTTTAAGAGTATTTTTCAATTAAAAAAAATATTAGAATAAATACAATTAACATGAATATAGTTGAGTGCTCCATCAAAAAATTGCTAGTACACAGTAAATCTGCCAGTGTTAAATCAACACTATTAGAGTTAAATTAACACTGAGAGTGTTACATTTTGACACCCTCAGTGTTAATTTAACTCTAATAGTGTTGATTTAACACTGGCAGATTTACTGTGTATTGTGAAAAATAATTATTTACAATTTAATTAAAAAGGCAAAATTGTTACTTTCATTACATGTAAAGTGACATTTCAAGCCTTGTTTTGTTTTACTGTTGATCTTACAGCTCATGAAAATCAGAAATTTAGAATTCTAAATTTAATTAATTTTGACTTTGAGTAATTTACTATTCAAAAATAATCAACATTAAAAGAAAAAAAAAGACTTGAAATATGTCAATTTTCATGAATATATAATATGATAGTTTACCTTTTTGAATTAAATGAACTTTTTCACAATATTCTTATTTTTGGAGATGCACTAGTAAGTGATTTCAGTGTTTGCTTGTTTTTTTTTTTTTTTTTAACTTCTCCTCAGTCCAGTACTATTTGTAGTTCTCCTCCCATATTTAAGTTTGGCTACATACTACTTCATTATGTTAAATCAAGTTTGCTAGTAATTTCATTTCATTACAAAATTATAATTATTGCATTATATAATACAATTATTACAAGGTTATATTAACAAATGCATATGACAGCTGGGAGCATCAAGGACAACAAGTCTACAACTTTTGTGCAGCACTGTACTTCATATAATAGAGTATTTTGGGGATAAAAACACAGCTTGGTGGTATGCCAAGTGAAGTCCAATTTTACTGTTATTCACTCTCGTTACAGCCATGTGCTCAGAAAAA
Organism: Crenuchus spilurus; assembly: GCA_036984385.1. NCBI lineage: Eukaryota > Metazoa > Chordata > Actinopteri > Characiformes > Crenuchidae > Crenuchus > Crenuchus spilurus. Next base: position 36,901 of record BRDA01011060.1, on the reverse strand, counting down.
AAGAAATACATTTCCTTAGGAACACTTTTCATACATAATAGCAGTAGATAAGGTGACAACAGTACAAATCATGTGCACGTATCACCTCCTATGTGATCCCCAGTCATCACCAGATGCTGACAATTTTCCCTGTCAATGCTCTATTATGCTTCCAATGCAACTATTTTGTGTTCCTGTCTGTTTCAGTGGCTTTTGACTTTAGTCTTGTTTTCCTGACATTAACTGTGATACAAATGCTCCATATAGTGACGATCAGATGACTGATTTTTCAGCAACACTTCAGCAAGTTTTAGTCCTAAAAGCCTCCACAGCTGCATTTGCAGTGTGCTTTCAGGCCACTGCTCAGCTGCAAACTGAAGCATCATTCACTGCTATCTTGAGACTTTGTCCACAGGCTTTTTATGACCTATGTAACTTGGACTTATTAACACAATCTAAACTTATCAATGGTTTGTGGAGAATTACACCTTTTAATCTTGCAGGTTAATCTGCCTTGTATTTTTGATAAATATTATATCACTGTATTATTTTCTTGGTGTTGTAATCTTCTGGGAAACCATCTAGCATAGTGTACTCTTCATGACAGGCTACTGACATCTACAGTGGATATAAAAAGTCAAACACACCCCTGTTAAAATGCCAGGTTTTTGTCATGGAAAAATATCCACCTTTTAATATGACCTATAATCTGTTCAACTCCATTGAACAATAAATTTAAATATTTTAGGGTGGAAAAAAAGAATTAAAATAATGTTTTTGCACAAATACGTACACACTTAAACTAGTACTTTGTTGAAAAACACTTTACATTTATGTCAGCATTCAGACTTTATGGGTAGGAGTCTATCAGAATGGCACATCTTTGCCCACTGTTCCTTCCAAAAGTGCTCTAAATCTGTCAGAATGCGAGGGCATCTCCGTTGCCCTTTTCAGGTCAACCCACAGATTTTAAATTGGATTCAGGTCTGGGCTCTGACGGGGCCATTCCAAAACTTTGCTCTTCTGGTGAAGCTGTTCTTTTGTCAGTGTGGAGGTCTGCTTTGGGTCATTGTCATGCTGGGTTCTCTTAATCTCCAGCTTTGTAGTAGAGGCGTAAAGGTTTTGTGCCAAAATTTACTAATATCAGACCATAACACATTTTTCCTACATGCTTTTGGCAGACTTGATGTCTGTTTTTGCAAAACACTGCCGGGTTTTGTTTTTCTTTATAAGAAAAGGCTTCCATCTTGCCACCCTACCCCACAGCCCAGACAATAAGAACAGTCAATATTTTATTAAAAAAGACCACACAGTTTTTTACCATACCTCTACCAATTAGTAGAGATGGCACATTCACATTGTATTAAGTTCAGTGCCTAATAAGATATAGTGACTCAAATATGCTCATCCAAATAATTGAGCAGAATGTTAAAAGTTTAAAAGTTGGTGATAGAAGACAAAATAAGACAAATCATTAATTACTTAAATGATCATTAATCAGTAGGTAAAATTTCGTAAAAATGATAGCCCAGTACATGTCAACAGTCCACTCCAGAATATCATACAGCATACTGTCCTCTCGCCAGTCTCATTAATATTGGATATCTAGAAATGGCAAGATGCCACTTTTTTCAATACTGATATTGAAACTTTTAGTATTGCCCAGTGCCAATATTATAGATTTTTATCCTTTCAGATATTTTTTGTTCTAAACTTTGAAATGAATTAAAACAACACATTAAAGAATTCTCTAAAGCTGATACCTAATGCTTGATAATAGAGATGCATCAATATGGATTTGTCACGGCCTCACATGGCCCTCGTCTACTTCTGCGTGTCCACATCATGTCTCACACTCCCTGGTCACGTCATGTTATTGTTTCCACCTGCCGCTCGTTCCTGTCTAATCATGTCGTGTATATAACCCTCCCTCATGTGTAGTGTCGCTCATTGTAAAGTGTAACCTGTGTTCATATTTGGTGCCTACGTGCACTTTAAAATAAAACGTCTTTGTGTCAAGTTCCCGTGTCTCCAGAGCCTCGATTTACAGGATTATTGATAATAATTATTTTTAAAAATATATAACCAGTAATATAATCTGCATCCCTAATCAATTTACACCGTTATACAATCTCTATTCATTTAGTATTACTTTCATTAACATTTTTCTCAAAATCAAACCATGTTGTGACTATTGTGAATGGAATGTTTTGTTAAACACTAGAATATGTGGACACAAATGCATACACACTCTGAGGGTGTGTAGGTGTGTGTCTATGAGGCAGTGTCTAGTCTCTGCAGGCAGGTTGTACTGCTCCCTGGGGTTTCATGTCTATGAGGCAGTATTACTGGCCCCTGCTGGGTAGCTGGGCTGCTTGGAGTGGACTGATCAAACAGCAGCCATGAGCTAAACTGTTTCTCTGTCCTGTCTGTTTGGCCTGCTTTGGTCGTCTCATGCCTGCCAGCTTCCTGCCTGACCACAGCCTCCACTACATGGCTTTTTCAGTTAGACCCCAGAAACAGCCAACATGAAAGCAATTAATCTCAAAAGTATTTGGTGGGAACCACTGATCTTTCACTTTAATTGGCTCTTCTATACAGTTTTGTGTTTCACACATGGCTAAACCAGTTTTTATTAAGTTTTTAGGCATGTTAATAAGACTGAAATTCAATGTTTTTAATATTTATATTACACTACTTTGTGTTGCACAAGTCATGTTTATGTATTTCTGAATGTAAGCCTAATTATGAGGTCAGAGAATTATGGCACTATTACTTTGTATTAGTAATATTTATTATTATTATTATTATTATTATTTTAATTAATTAATTAATTAATTTGTTTATTTGTTTGTTTATTTATTATATTTATTTATTTATTTTTATTATTTTAATATTAACAAACATAATCTGTTTAACATGATAACTTATTTGAAGTTAAATGACTTTAAGGGAGCCAGTGAAACTTAAACCTAGTGTTTATTCTTTTATTTACAATTATGATTTACAATCTTACAAAATAGTATTACAAGCTTTCTTAAATGAAAGGAAATGACAAAAATGACATAAGCTACTTAATGCAAGTAGCTCACATACTCATACACTTACCTGGAATATAGTTGCTTTGGGGCTCAATGCCAGCAGGGAAGTTTGTGTTTTCTGGGATGGAGTGACTATAATCATCCAGAGGAGGAAACTCACTTGGGATCTCTGTGTGTCGAGGCACCAAAACTGGTGGAAGGACTAAAAAGAAAAACAGGGTCTGTATCAGCATCACCTCTAACAGTGTCAAATTCATATACAACAAACACTTAAACCTTCTCTCTCACACACATCCCTATAACACTGAATACTGTACATACAGTCTCTGTAATAAATGGCTTTTTGTGCTACTTGTCATTGTACAATTACAACCCTATATAAGAAAAAGTTGGAAAATGCAAAAAATGCAACATTTCAGTACCGTCTGTAGGATCAGAGATCACAAATGTTCAGCATAGGCTTGCACACTTGCCCTTTATGTGCTGAAATTCCTCCAGATTACTTGAGTCATTTAATGAGATAATGCACTATAAAGGGATAAATATGCAGATATCTTCCCAACTTTCTTTGAGAAGCATTGTTTTTTAAACATTTTAATAACTTTCTCAATTTTTGTAATCTTACAAACACCTGTTGACATCACCTGTCTGAAAACACAGCATTTGTTTTTACTCATTATTAGTCCTAAATTGCACACATTACAATTTTTTTGAATGTTTCAGGTCTGCAGAAATGGAGGAATTGGCGTACCTTATCAAAAGGAATGGACGTTATGATTAGAATCAGCTGATTTTTGCTCAAAACATGCAACTGGCCATTTATTCTTATTATTTTGCTTCACACGTTCACTCTTAATGCATGTTTTCACATAGGCTTCATTATTCATGAAATGTGAAGCTTTTGTTTTACATTTAATAAGAGTATTATATGGCAGTTTATCCAATTACTACTAATAGACTAATAGAAATGGGGCAATTTAGTTGTGAAGAATAAATGATAACAGAACTACTTCATTTTCTGGAAAATATTTAAGGGTGCCAACACTTTCGGCCATGACTGTGCATGTATGTGTGTGTATATATATATATATATATAAATAATTATATAGACCATATACTGCTTGACCATTACACAGAGTTCACTGAGAACTGCGTCTTACCTGGCGTCTCTACACGCTGGTAGTGGTAGGGATTCACACACACCTCATCCTTCTTCATGTGGAAGGCGTACTCACACAGCTCTACGGCTCTCAGCTCATGGTGGGACTGCAGGTCTGGCCAACGCCACAACCGACAGTAGATAACATGGGGAAGACCTTTTCGATGGGATACTTGCAACCGTCCATCTAGAGACCTAATAACCAGAGAGAAGTACAGAGATTATAAACCCTTAACCCTCTGAACTCTTAAGAAGCCATCAGCCAGTCATGTAAACATAAGCACAGTGCAATTTTCCTAATTTATAGTTGAAAAATCATTTAATTTGAATACTCAGCTTCTAATGATTAAGGGGTTAAACTATTACTACTAACAGATATGTTGCAAGTACACAAGCTCAGGTTCCTGTGAAAAGACCTCCTGCTTTTATTTACAAATTTAACCCATCAAGACCTAACGGGAAATATAAACACTAAAGGTTTAACAGATTGAGTCTGTGTGGTATGTTTTAAACGGATGCAAGGTCCACTGTAATTTTGAGTTGCGGTTTAAACCCCACACAGCTGACTAGATCAATGTTGATAAAGCAGACAGCCCTCTATATACTTTTCCAGACAAACAGCGAGCCTGTAGCATCATCAGAATCCAATCAGCCATGCTAACACCATCTTACATGGGCTTATGAGACCCCCAGCAGGCATTTCTGTCACACACAAACAAGCACACACCAAACATATGTTTAATACAAACACACCCCCAAATGAACGATGACGGCAAAGCTCAAAAGCTCTTTTAAGCTGTGTCTGTTAGACTGTAGAAAATAATGACCTCTGGGGCTCCTTGGTAGAGAGGGCAAAAGAGTAAGAATACAGTATAATTGGCATTCCACAAAATTTTACAATTTTATATTTTAAAGTATCATAAGTTTGAAAACTTAAGTAATGTAAAAATTCTCAAGTGCGAAATATCAATACAGTGGTGCTTGAAACTTTGTGGATCTTTAGAATTTTCTATATTTCTGCATAAATATGACCTAAATATGACTAAAGTCCTAACAGTAGATAAAGAGAATCCAGTTAAACAGATGAGACAAAAATATTATACTTGCTCATTTATTTATTGAGGAAAATGATCCAATATGACATATTTGTGAGAGTCAAAAGTATGTGAACCTTTACTGTAAGTATCTGATGTGACCCCCCTTTACAGCAATAACTGTAACTAAACATTTCCGGTAACTGTTCTTTAAACGTTCTTTGGTAGAACGACTTGTGTGTAGACAGGTACTTGACTTAGAGTTCTCTTCCACCCAGTACGTCGTTCTGTTGCTGGGATTTGTGTGTTCAGCAAGATGGTTTCTTGCAAATTTCTTGTCAATGGCCTTTACAAATCAATGTCAATAACGACATTTCCCCCCAGTGTAGTCTATGA
>BRDA01011060.1:11997-28091 GCA_036984385.1 Crenuchus spilurus | reverse complement strand
GAGAGAGTCAGACAAAGAGAGAGAGACAGAGTCAGACAAAGAGAGAGAGAGTCAGACAAAGAGAGAGAGACAGAGAGAGTCAGACAAAGAGAGAGAGACAGAGAGAGTCAGACAAAGAGAGAGAGACAGAGAGAGTCAGACAAAGAGAGAGAGACAGAGAGAGTCAGACAAAGAGAGAGAGACAGAGAGAGTCAGACAAAGAGAGAGAGAGTCAGACAAAGAGAGAGAGACAGAGAGAGTCAGACAAAGAGAGAGAGACAGAGAGAGTCAGACAAAGAGAGAGAGACAGAGAGATTGTGAGAGAGAGAGTCAGACAAAGAGAGAGAGACAGAGAGATTGTGAGAGAGAGAGTCAGACAAAGAGAGAGAGACAGAGAGATTGTGAGAGAGAGAGTCAGACAAAGAGAGAGAGACAGAGAGATTGAGTCAGACAAAGAGAGAGAGACAGAGAGAGTCAGACAGAGATTGTGAGAGAGTCAGACAAAGAGAGGGTCAGATAAAGAGAGAGAGAGTCCGATAAAGAGAGAAAGACAGAGAGTCAGACAGAGAGATTGTGAGAGAGTCAGACAAAGAGAGTCAGACAGAGAGATTGAGAGAGAGAAAGGGACAGAAGGGAAAGTCACAAAGCTATGAAGCTTCTCTAAGAAACTGAAAATGTCATTAAACCACACCTCTCAAAATCAAGCGTAGCCTAAACAACATCATGAAGGTGAATTCTGGTCTCTGAGCAAGTAGAAAAACTCTCAAACTACAAAACTAATGCAAAGGTGAAGTATTACAGTGTATACTCACACTCATACACACAAACTAGTGCACATGGTTCATGGAGTGCTTTATTTTGTTTTTCAAATTCTTTGTGCAAATATGCAATTATTCCTAACATTATCATTTGAACTGGGATTTGTGAACAGCTCAGGCTGTGATTTTGTCACAGTATACTGAGGTTGAATGCAAAACAGCCACATGTTAAACATCTGTGATGAAAACCTCCTCTGGAATGGCTACACTGCAGTCCCCTAAAGTCCTGCTCCAGCCACTACACACAGACATTATGCATGACTGCTGCATTACGCATTTTAAATATGCATCAGCAGCACCCACGACACTTTCTTACCCCACATACCGTGAGTGAGTGAAAGAGAGAGAGAGATGGAAAAGGTCACACTGGTTCAGCAATGCTCCCCAAGCTCTTTAGGAATCCAGGGCAGAGATACCATTCATGTCACATATTCTTGACAGACAGGGAGTGGCAGAGACGGAGCAAGTTATATGAACAACTGGAATTTGTAAAGACTGGAATTGCTCAAAACAAGCTGGACATTGACCAGTTTTACTCTTTATGGCTACGTTCACATCACAAGCACTTATCTGATTTTTTAACCTGACGGTTCACATTGTAAGTATATGTATCTGTCTGTAATGTGAAATAATTTGTCCCTGAATTATGTGAATTATACATGTCGCCTTCATCACCAAGAACAAAAAGCGTCACATTTGTGTAGGGTTGCCAGTTTAGCAAAAATACAGTCGCTGGTAAAACTTCAGAGTTGGTGGTTTGCAGGGTTTTAGCACTTAATAAGAAAAGAAATTGAACGAGAAAGTAAGATTTGAAGATTTACATTTTAAAGCTCATTGAAATGTATGATTTTGGGCTAGTTTCCGTTTGTGCAGTGTGACTGTTACAAAATCGAAAAAATCGGTAAAACAGGTGTTAGTAGCTGATGTGTGATGGAGTTTTAGAGGATCTGGCAACCCTGTATTAGTGAGACTGATGTTAGTAAAACAGGTAAAACAGAGGTGTTAGTAGTTGATGTGATGGAGTTTTAGAGGATCTGGCAACCCTGTATTAGTGAGACTGATGTTAGTAAAACAGGTAAAACAGACGTGTTAGTAGCTGATGTGTGATGGAGTTTTAGAGGATCTGGCAACCCTGTATTAGTGAGACTGATGTTAGTAAAACAGAGGTGTTAGTAGCTGATGTGTGATGGAGTGTTAGAGGATCTGGCAACCCTGTATTAGTGAGACTGATGTTAGTAAACAGAGGTGTTAGTAGCTGATGTGTGATGGTGTTTAGCTCAGGAGGACAGTAAACAGGTGCTGGACTGTACATGATCAGGTGAAGAAGGTGAATAAATGCCAGCTGGCTGCTTTTACTGTTTTTACAGCGACGTGAGTAAACGAGAGAAGCCAACGCTGCCTCACATGTGTACAAGCAAAAAGACATAAAATCTGATCTGACCTCACATTCAAGTCACATGTCCACAGATCTGATACGTATCTGATCTAGAACCACATATGAAAGTGACTCAAATCTGATTAGAAAAGATGGGATTTGACGTCCACGCAGCCTGAAAACATCAGATCTGAGTCACTTCAGCCTGGTAATGTGAACGTAGCCTATTTTGGCACGTCTTTGTTGCAGATTTATGACATTAATTAAGAGTCATGTTGCGGTAGTCTTTAGGATGGGGAAAGCTCTGGAGGGTTAGTTTACTACACAGCTTAAGATTTCTCCTGCTCAAACTCACCTGACTCATCTCAGCAGTTGATTGGCAGACAGGTAGACCTGATTAAACGGTGCCTTACTGTGATTACCATAGGCTTTACCGTCTTTCTGTGTTTCCTTTTTGGACTAAAACATATTTCAGGGTTGGCACTGGATCATGAAACCTGTTAGCCATTGTGGCTAAGGGGCTTAAAACTTTCTTAGCCACATAAGGATTTGACTAGCTACAGATTTAACAGCTACCTGTGGCGAAGACAGTTAGCCACAGTAGTCACGCTTTAGTCACAGTTAGCCAATCTTAGCCACAGGCACTTACATGTACCATTGGTGTAATGGATTTCTGATCATATTTACAGATATTTATAGATATTTACTCTCTGTAGGGCAAATAAGAGTGATAAAAATGGAAAATATAGAGCAACAATTGAATTCAAAATAAAAAATTTCGAACCCTGATATTTTTTTATAACTTCACAACTACTCAAATATAACATTCTGACTCATCCCTAAAAAATACTGTTTACGCAACCTTATCTTCATTTACATATGCACATAACTATACTGTATATAAGTGCTAAAATTATGTAAAATTAGTTTTAAAGCACATTAATTTGAATGATAGAGTGGAATTATGTTTCAATCTAATGAGACAAGCGCAAGAGTTTTTTTTTTTTTAATCTGATTAACAAAAGTGCATCAAAATGGCTTTGAAAACACCTTTTGGTAGAAAAACATCAAGACCATTTTTCTCAATTTATTTATACATAAAAGAATAAGAGAGAGCGGAAAAAACATGGCTCAGAACAATGCTATAAGAGCATGGTCCAATGAATTTAATATACTAGTCTTTATAAAAAATTCTAGTAGAAAATAGCATGTAAAAGCTCAGTTCTGCCTCGCTTCACTATTCACTTCTTCGCAGCACTCAGCCTACATTACCAGACTACATTGTGGACTGTGGACAAAACTGGTGGGGAAAGAAAATGTTCATTGATTGATTTCGCTCGACGGCAGAATTAGGTGGACAGCACTCTGTGTCCCATAAACATGCCCACACACACAACAAAAATAGACATAACCAGGGGGAAGGTCTGTCCCACCCTCTGACCCCCCCCACAGCTCGCCGGCTGTCACTTGAGCAGAGAGACGGGTGAGATTTGGGTAAAGTATGGGGGTGGGAGAAGGGAGAATAGGGATGAAGTGGAATGGGGGGTTACAGAGATGACCCCACAAGAACTGAAGCTGGTAGTCACATTTAATCTGTAGAGTTTAAACAGAGAGCCTACAGACACTGAACGAGAGTCATGATCCAAAACAGTCTCCGAACTTCAGGATGGCTGCACATAATCTGACAAAGCCCTAACCACTCTATTCAGCTTTGATATTAGATACTATGAGTCTCGGAACAATGCAAGCACATATATAGTATTCATATGCTAATTTTCAAATATCATTAAGGACCACCACTATGATATATTCAATATTCACTTAGCACTAGGGCTGGGACGATATGGCCTAAAATCAATATTGCGATATTGCGTTTTACCTCGATAACGATAAATGGACGATCATACTAGGGCTGGGCGATATGGCTAAAAACTGTATCACGATATAAGTACTTCATATCGGTCGATATCGATAATTATTGAATTTTTTTTTACCTATTTAAAATAAGGACTATGAGAAAAATATGCTACATTTAAACATTTTATTTCAAATTTAACCTTCCTCAGAAATGTCAACACAACCATGAAAAACACTCAAGTAAAAAAATATCCTTGCCCTCAGTGCTAGGAGTTGCTTTAGTGCTAGGAAATTTACAAGGAAGTTAATCGCCTACTACAATTATAATAAAAATTATTATTATTATTATTAATTAATTTTTATTATTATTATTACAATGATCAGCATTATTATTATTATTATTACAATGATAATCAGCATTATTATTATTAGTAGTAGTAATAGTTTTTGTTGTTGTTGTTGTTATTAGTACTATAGCATCTCAAATAAACATTGGATAATAAATAGGAACCAACATGGATAATTATCATCAAAATGACAATGCTACTAACAGCAGAGTGCAAATGATGGCCAAAACACTGCAGCTGTGTCCAGTCATTTAGTGATGTCGCCTTCACTATATTGGCCACACTGTCTGTAGTGATGCACACATTTTGTCCTTAATTAGAGCCAGCTAAGGTGGTAAAACAATTTAGCCGTATTGCCGGTCTTGGTGGGGACAACAGTCCTGCACAATTTGCAGACAACGTTGGTCTGAGTACGGTCCGACTGAAAAAATCCGAAAAACTGCTATACTGGTGAGCTGACCTTTCCTTTTTTATTCACAATTTCTTCCTTTTTTATTCACAATTTCTTCGCTGCTCGTCGCGCTTATATTCCACTCACCATGCTGGTTCAAGTTACACAAACAAGAGGGCGTGCATGAGATAACGAGGCGGCACAACCAAGCATGATAGTGCTCCGTGATTGGCTATTAGCTTGTCACTCCATACGTTGCTAGGCACCAGAGGACCGACCAACCAATCTTGCTTCACAAGTGGGTGCATTTAAAGCGGAATCTTTGCTCTGGTTTATTCCAATGAAAAAAATATATATCGAACGTTCTATCGAGCGCATTTTCTATTGATATTGATTACGTGTCTATTGCGATACATATCGTTATCATTTTATCGCCCAGCACTAGATCATACTAATACATACATACCCCAAAAATAAAGAATGTGTTAGGCCAACATAAATACTTCACAGCAAGTTATATTGATGGTACAATTCCCTTTTTATTATCACTTTAATTAACTTTGAACATGAACGTAGTCGACAAAAAAGACAAAAAGACTTTTCTTTTCATTTCTTTTAAGACGCTGAAAATACCTACATGGGCAAAATGACGTCGGTTATTGTCATAAATTTCGGTATCGGTAAATTTTCGGTTTATCGCCCAGGCCTACTTAGCACACAGTACATTGTCAGCCTTTACAGTTGTTGCTGAAACATCTTTCTTTCTCATGCACTCCCACACACTCTATATATCTACAGATCTTTCCATCCATCCATCCATCTACTGCTGTTCATCTTATATAAATGTTAATACTTCTCATTTAAAACGTCTGGGTTCCTTCTTTGATATTAGTAATACCAGCTCCCTGGGCAATAATAATAAATGTAGCCTTAGTGAAAGATAACTGATAAAGCATGACCCGTTTACTCAGACATCAAGGTTAGCCTTCAGTGCTGCTATGCTGTGAGAAGTTTTGAGAAGCTGCAGACATTTGAAGGAAGCTCTGGAAGTCTGGAACAGACGTGAACTTGCTGAACTCTGTTAAATGCAAATGTGATGCACAGAAGCGAGCTATTTGAGAGGGTGCAGGACAAAAGCAGTAAGACTTGACGGACCAGATTGCTTGCAGCACACATTCACCCCCTCGTCACCCCTCCTACCCTCGAGCCCTCCAAAATATCCCCTCCACAATCACTGCTGCCACCCTTCCCCCAGCTCCAAAGCCAGACATTAGAGCGATAGCAGTAGACGGTGGTCAATGGCAGGGTCAGTTAACTAAATCAGGGCATGGTTAAGGATAGATATTTTCTGTTGCGTAATAGCTCATTCCAAAATTTTCACACGATAGTCGAATGTTTTCATGTTTACTGGAAGGATACATCAAGATGACTCCACACTAAAGGCCATTTTATACTTCTGTGTTGATTCAATGCATTGCCTACAGCGTAGCCTGTGTACCATGCATTTACACTTGCATTGGAATGTCTGCGATGCGCTGCAACTACCATGCCAAAGCACTAGGTGGCGAAAAGGTTTCTATGCTGCCATCCGACAGTCTGTAGTGCGACGACAAGGAATCATAAAGATGTTTGTATTTTCTGACTTTCTTTGAGTCTCAACTTGATCCATTGTATTAGAGAAGGTTTCTCTCTAGCTGATGATTTTAATGATGCAATGATTGTAATGATGCTTTCCATGGAGGCGGGGATACATTGTGGCAGACCAATCACAGCTGCTGTGGTCTACGTCATTACATGCAGAAGTATATATTGAATGAATGAATGAACGTTACACTTATATAGCGCCTTTCTCAAACCCAAGGACGCTTTACAATCAACACACTCCATTTACACACACTCAATCACACACCGGTGAGAAGGGGCAGCCAATCGCGCACAGCGTACTCTCAACCGGAAGCGACCGTCCACCTGGAGGACTGCATCGAGCACTAGGGGGAATCACCCAGGACAGAGTGCCAACCATATCTGGGCATACACACATTCATACACAGACATACACACACACACACCAGGGTAATTTTTTTTAGAGTAGCCAATTTTCCTGAACTCCATGATTTTGGACTGTGGGAGGAAACCGGAGTCCCCGGAGGAAACCCACGCAGACACGGGGAGAACATGGAAACTCCGCTCAGATGTGGACTCGAACCCAAGACCTCAGCGCTGAGAGGCGAACGTGCTAACCACTAAGCCACCGTGCAGCCCTATATATTGGCCTTCAGGGGCACGTCTAGGCCTGGGCTAGAGGCTATAGCCCCAGGTCTTTTTGTAATAGACCCCCCACCCTGGGATGAACATCTTCGCATGCACAACCCCCACCCTCCCACCAGGACAAAAAACTTTAACTTTTTGTACAATGTGCAATGACTTGATTGAAATCATACTGCTAACATCATAAGAAAATCAATCCAATGCCATTCATTAATAAATGGTACATGATGTACAGTCATTCAGAACAGATTTTTATTCATAATGTGATCAGTAAATGACATTTTTGATGCATAAGTATGATATAAATAACACGAACCAGCATTATTATCAGTATCATAACCAATTGCCATTTTAAATGTAATTAAAAGTAATTACAGGAATGTTGGCTACTAGGAAGCACTGGAAATGTGGAAGAGTGTTCATTATGCTGAAAGTCTCATAAAAATAAATTAAAACAATCAGATGAGTCAAATTTGGCTGCAAATCCAAATTGTTTTAAGAAAAATACTATTTTTTTCTTTAAGCATCCCTTAATTGAGTTCTTTATCCAGATACAGAGCCACATCAGCACCATTTCTGACAATATGGTGCAAAACAAAGTCACAATAAGCGAAGCAGCTCACGATTTGTTAAAACCTGGCTTCTTCTCATGCAGTGGGTTGGGTTTCTCCCCCTCTGTTAAAGCCATTAGGGCCTTCCTTGTGTAAACAGAAATGAGCTGGAGTCTGATTTGCAGGTGATATCACTGGCCGGCTGGCGGTAGTTATGGGGGCCCAAACTCAGCAGGGGAGCAAAGTATGGCAGACTAAACTCTAAAATAGACAGACAGCCTCCCCCTACAGTCCTAAAGCCAGCGTAGCTTGGAGAATACAAAACCAACTCTGTGTAATGTAGGAGATGCTCCAAAGATCCCCTTAACCAATCACAGGTGTGCTCTGAACATCCCAACCAGATAAGTTTTCATATCAATTGCATTTCCAGTGCAGTAACAGTTAAGATGCATAGACAGAGTGCAATAGACAATAAATATAATACAATAAATAGAAATGCGCTTGTGCAAATGTGTGTGTGAAGGCAGGTGTAATTTAGGTGTTAATATGTAAAACTAATACATTGAGTAGTGGTGTAACAACACACACAAGTGACATTTCAGTTCACACCGCAGCTACGACATCGTGGTTTGGTACAAGTTTGGGGAAAACCAACAGAACCCCACAAATGTATAAAGTGAGATTTCCTTTCAATCAGAAACCAGTTCAATAGCATGTTGCTAACTTGCTAATGGCTTACAACTTAAGGATGGTTCACACTTATGGAATTTGGTACCGCATTTCATTCACCAATATTTGCATATACAGTCGGATACCCCGTATGACTCAATAGTGCTTTTCCACCAAAAGAACTCTTGAACCTCTTATGCTTATAAGAACCTTGGTGTTTTTCAACGAACCAGCCTGCGTTTCCACCAGTTTTAGTGGATCCAAAAATGCGTCACAGCAACATCATCATCAGAAGGTGTTGCATAGTAAACAGAAATGAGAACATGGCGGAGTGTATGGACTAGCTACGAGTTGTGTTGTTGTTACAGACGTTTGTTTGTCTTCAAAACACAAATATTGATTAAATTATGTGTATATAAAAGCACACAGAGGATATATAACATATTTAAAACTTTACAGGTATTGTTAAACACCCTGAGAAGACAGAGGTCTACTTTAAAAACGCAAACAAGAGCGTAGCTATGGTGCTATGCTATCGCTCCTGACTTCACCAATGAACAGTTCATGAGCAACTTTTGGGTGTCCCGTGAGTCTTTTAACTACATCCTCCTAAGCCTCCTGTTCGCAAGTTACAAGAACAGCAACATCCGGAAGGAACTGATCTGCGAGCTGTATTGCTGGATTATTTCGACTCAGTCTGATGTATGCGTTTTAAATAAATTGTGGCAATGCTGTCAGTTCAAATAAGTTCAAAAGTACCATTGTTATGTGAAATATTATATGAAGAGACCAGTCACTGGTTGAAAAATGAATGGGAAAGCTTGTAACACTTATGGTGGCTGTATTATGTAAAGAGAAACAAAACGAGTCAATCGTTTTCTAGTAAAGGCATAAGAACAAGAGTTATGTACATGTATAGTAGCTACAACAGCTTAAAAACTTGAGAAAAAATTCAGTGATATGCGAATCAAGCTCTAAACTATGATACTACTTCATCACATTTAACCAATTATTTCAAATGTGTTTTTAAAACGTGCTTTAGTTTCATGTTTATAGGGTTCTACCCATTCAAAATGAAAGGTGCTTGTTCTTATATGACTAAAATGACAAAGATGAACAGGCTTGTCTATGAAGAGATTTTCTGCCTTGTGGTCAGCAAGTAACAGCAAGTCCAAAATATGGAGATCAGGTGAACTGGCTACTCTAAAAAAATTACCCTGGTGTGTATGAATGTGTATGTCTGTGTGTGTGTATGTACTGTATGTATGCCCAGATATGGTTGGCACTCTGTCCCGGGTGATCCCCCTAGTGCTCGATGCAGTCCTCCAGGTGGATCGTCGCTTTCAGTTGACAGTGTGCTGTGCGCGACTCGCTGCCGATTCTCGCCGGTGTGTTGTTGAGTGTGTGTAAAGGGAGTGTGTCGACTGTAAAGCATCCTTGGGTATCAAGAAAGGCTTTATTAAGTGTAACATTTATAATAATAATGTTTATAATAATAATAATGTTTATAATAATAATAATGTTTATAATATTATTATTATTATTATTATTATATTAATAATAATATTAATAGTATTAATAATAATAATAATAATAATAATAGTATTAACAATAATATTAATAATAATAATAATAATAATAGTATTAACAATAATATTAATAATAATAATAATAATAATAATAATAATAATAATAATAATAATAATTATTATTATTATTATTATTATTATTATTATTATTATTAACAGGTCTTCAAATTTATATAATTTCTATAACTATCAATAACTGGACACTACTTCTCTGCAGAGTAATAGGTAACACAATCGTCTAGTGCTATTCAAAAGAAACCATTCCGATCAGAAACTGTGCATGACAATGACATAAAAAAATGCAATCTGCCAAAGTGATGACAAAATGTTCCAACAAATTACAAGCATAACGTCTATGCACAACCTTCTAGCTTGCTTATGAATTCCAAGGTACTTACATGATATATGATTACATCTTTTTGTCTTCTTTTAACAAAATCAATGCTATGACATCTAATGAAAAAAATAACATAAGGATAGAAAGGCTAGAAAGAACGTCTTTGTCATTTAAATAAATGGGATAAATGAATATCTAATGAGATTAAGCAGATTAGTCTGTGTACACATGCTGCAGACTTTAAAGAAAGTCTCCCAAACTTCAAAACATCCTTCGCTAGCCACCCCTCCCCATGTCTAATACGCACACAGACACATAGACATTTGGACACACACTTCTGAAACACTCCAGAGCCTCAAAGAAGTGCTATTTTTGCACAGCAGTCTGTGGCTGCCTGAGAGGCAGCAGTGGCAGTAGTAGTTGCGCATGGTCCCAGCCGTGATGACAGAGCAGCACAAAGCTGGCTTGTTGTCTGCTGTACAGAGTGTCTATTATCCCAACAGATACGGAGGCGGCGAGGAGCTTTCTAAACCTTCAACCCCAGCAGCAACCACAAACCAAGCAGTGCCCACGCCCTCCCCTGAGTAGACACAGCATTCCACAGGACTGACTAACATGGCCTAACACAGTGCCTACGCACACTCACACACACACACACACACAGCAATATACAAATTTACATATTAGGAACAGGATGACTACCAGTTTTACTTGCACATCAAAGTATAAATCGCAATTTTTTAATTTTTAAACTTATATTGTTATTTGGGCACGATTAAGCTACTGTCTCTGCAGGTGGCACAGGTGATCATTTCATATTTTAAATTTATTTAAAATATTTCAATATATCAAGTTAATTAGAGGTTTTATTCAAATTCTATCATTATATCCTAATTTATTTACAATGCAATATCTGGTGAAGCACTTCATATTGTTGCCGCCATAACAAAACCTTGTATCTCCAAAATAGGAAGGGGAACTTTAGAGGAGAAGGGAAAACTTTCAATGAAAGTCATTGTAAAAAAGGTTTAAATTTAAGTCCAAATTTGATGCAAAAATGAGAAAAACATCACACAAAACAGGTTCAGACAGCAACAATATACTGAGGTCTGTACTGACTACTGCATGTTTCACTGTAAAGAGAGTATAACATGGACTATTTAATTTGATGCAGTGCTGTGAAATATGTGAAACATTATAGATTGAATTCCTAGTTTATGGTTGGCTTTTTAAAAATTAATTGTGCTTTTTCTCAGTTTCATCTTATACCTAAAACCACACTAAACCCTAAACATGTGGCATATAGTGTATTAAAGTAAACTTAACATTACTTTTTGTCATAATGCTGACTTCTATACTACATCTAAAAAAATATATATATTTTTTTTTATTTTATAATTTTTGCCAATTTTCTCCACTTCCCAATATGGTAGTAGCCAATTAACCCATCCCATCCACTAGGGGGCTGTCCCCATTACTGCCTCTTTTCGAACTACCACTGATACACTGTCACTGGGAAGCCAATGTGCTCAGAGGAAAGTGCATGATTCCCAGCTCTGAATGGACCAATCAGTAGACGCCTGAGCCAGTGGACATTGCACTGTGAGAGTGACAGAGCGCCCAGAGAGAACACGGCCAATTTTTGCTCTCTTGGGCCCCGTCTGTTGATGTCAAACAGCATAACTGGGATTCAAACTCGCGATACTCTGATCATAGTGTCAGCGTCTTAGCCCGCTGAGCCACTCGGGGCCCAAGAAAACTTTATTGTAATTTTGGGTCCATTCAACATAATGTAAAATGCTCATTTTCAATTAGTATAAAAAATGTATAAAAATGGCTTCACAAGGTTTTGTTCTCAAGAATAGCATGCCGCTCCCATTCAGATCCAGACACACTACAAATATGAAAAGTATACACTATATATGTCTGCGTAGAACTGTGCATCAACACACATGCAAACATTTTAAAACAGACATAAATGTGAAACACACACCTATACACTAACACTGCATGAGCACACAAAGACACAACTCTGACCTACTCCTCAGCAAAACTGTGCTCTAACTCATCACTGTGGTCAGTCATACCAAGTGACATAGTTCTGCAGTCAAAAGTATTCCACTTCTACACTAAAAATGAATGAATGAACATAAAAGTTAGAAAGAGAATGAAAAATTCTGCTTTATTGTAGTTGTGACTCACATGCGTTCCCTCATGAACAATCCCTGCTTGTTCGAATAACAAAAAAATGCATAGATCTAGAACATGCTTATAACCAGATCATATACACAGTACGACCTAACTGATATATCAGAGTGGCCAGTTAAGGTTCCCCTATTTCAGTGATCCTCACTATTTTTATCAAAAGAGCCATATTGACAGATCAAAGTCAAGGAGAGAGCCACAATATCACCCCACGTCACTCAAATAATGGAAAAAAATAAACAACCCACCTATGGACTAAACCTTTGCGCACTGAATATATTGCTCTAGCTAGCTTATAGAATCGCTGCTGCCATGTAGCCGCCCTGCTGCAGGGTTGCCAGGTCCAACTAAAATATCCAGCCTAAAGTCAGTCTAAAACCCGCCCTTTAGAAGCTTAAACTAGCCCAGAATATGTCTGTCACACGTTTGCAGCGAATGGCAAAACAACTGTGTACGAGTGTACGACTTAGTATTTTGTTTATAAGGGATTTATTATGATTATTGCTGTTTATCTTAAAGTCATTAATAATATGGTAACATGAGAGTTTTATTAGTTCTTTTATAAGTGGTAAACCGTGAACCTGGCAACAGCAGAGTCTTGTGCAGCCTGCTGTTGGAAACAGTGCCTGTGTTGCCAGGTTCCACAGTATCCCCGATTTGGAACCAACTTTAATTGAGGCAAAATGAGAGGGCAAGTGCTTAGAATGTAAAGCGCATTACAGTATATGTCTCTGTAGCATGCTTTTAAAATACTTTGGCTGTGCTGGCGTACTTTCGTAACCGGTCATGAGAGCCACCAATAAAGCATGGCGAGCCGCATGTAGCTCAGGAGCCGCGCAATGAGTATCCCTGTCCTATTTTATTATCAACAAAAACACAGCAATAAAGCTTTGTAGTTGTCCATTTTTAATATAAAATGAAGATACTAATATTCTGCGGAAAACGACTAATTTCTGAAGATTTTATTGGTCTCACATTCTTACACCACTCTGATATTTCTACATTAGGCCAAGTAAAAAAAAAATTGATCATCCTTTTTCACCAAAAATGTTGGGTCGGGGGGGAGGTGTTTTTTTTTTTTTTTTTTTTTTTTCTTTAGATTGATGGTAGAAAAGTATGTAGCGAATATTAAAATGATGTTGAAAACTTAAATAAACCATGTTAACCACGTTCTTCTTGAGTGATTTACAAATTCAACTGAAGTATGGAACATCTCCCCAGAAGACACGAAAGATGGCAGAAGGACTACAAAAGAAATATCTATAAATGAAAACTATTTAATCTGACAAATGCATCCATCAACAAATTGGTTGTGAGCTCATTAAAGCCTCACAAGATGACAGAACCAGTTAGAAAAAGCCAGTAAGAATGGAGTCATTAGGAGATAGATATGAATGCGCATGCAATGGATGCAAAACTCACCACAGAAAACTTTGACAACTCCCGATCCGCGGTGGGTAGGGGAAATGGGGTCACCATTTTCATCATGCTTCCTGTCGCTGTATTCCTGGTAAAATGCATCTAGTGTTACGTCTGCGCCAACACTGATGCCTAGCTAATCTTTTATTGGCCGACTGCAGTGTTCTTTTAGGATGCTGGCCACTACAAAAGCCATGATTTGCATCACAAAAACAACCGGTTATTAGCATTAATAGCCACTACGGAAGTAGCGTACTGCACATGCGCAGAATTGATTTGGGATCACGTCATTGGAAGCGCGTGAAATTTGAATGATTCTAGGCCAGACTAGCGTGTTTGGCGCATTTTTTTGCGTTTTTTTTTTGCGGGGTGCTTTTTAGGGGATCGGGCGGGGATGATCACCAATTTTTTTTTTTTTCCAGAAATATAGTGTAGATATACACTGTATACTATATTAAATGTCATTAAATGACTAAATAGTAACCGTTATCTAAGTTTGTATCTTTGTATAGGTATTTGTATTTCTATTTGATGCTCCCATCAGGGTCGGCCCAGTAGCTTTATGGTTAGCACGCTCGCCTCTCAGCACTGAAAGTGTTGTGTTGAGTCCCCATCTGAGCGGAGTTTCCATGTTCTACCCATGTCTGCGAGGGTTTCCACCGGGGTCACAGGTGTCCTCCCACAGTCCAAAAACATGAAGGTCAGGTGGATTGGGTACTCTAAATTGTCAGTCCGTCCATGTGTGTGTATGTATGTGTGCGCATGTGTGCACCCAGCGATGGACTGGCGCCCTGTCCTGGGCTAGTTGGGATAGTGTAATGCCCTGCCCTACGCCCAGTGAGGGGGCAGGGGACTAACCGCGACCCTGATAAGGATTAACGGGTGGGATAATGGATGGATGTTCACATCAGTTGGCCCTTCCAAAGAGCTTTTATGCCTTTGAGCTATGACAAGAGAGATGTAACGTCAAAGAAATGGATCCCCCATGTAATTTATGTTGATGGAAACTAGTGTTTGTTTACAACAAGAAGAAATATTTGGACTGCAAACATGCCGTGACTGATCGATTCAAAAGTAAGTGGAAAATTTTGCTAATATTTTTTATTAGGTTTAAAATAACCATCATTTTAGACTCAAAACAATTAAGTGTGCATGTGAGGGGATACTGACAACATAATATAGTCAAAGAACATGTCATGTACTCTCAAAACCTTCATGATTTAAATGTGTCAAGTGGTTGCACATGAAAAAATCCCAATTGCTAAGTTTTTCAGTTCAGTGATACACATCAAAGCACAATTCTGTTCAGTGATTATGATCTTCTAGTAAACATCTTAAAGAAAACCACGTCTCAAAGCAGACATTCACCAGATCAACGGCACTGAGACCCAATGAACTAAATTTACTAAAGTCAATAAGACTACTGGAGCGACAGGAGCTGTCACTGGTGTGTTGATTTTACTGTCTGCCTTTTTCAAACAATAAGCATGATTCATCATTCACAGTCTCAAGTTCACCTCCTGCAGACGACCTCTGCTTTCAAGATGTGCCCGCCCAAACAAAAGCGCCTGGCAAATCAATGAAAAAACAATGAAATCTGATCTCTTTAGCTTATCAAAAACTTTTGAATCACAGGATACAGGTTAGAGTTTCAGGATGCAGAATCTGAGGCCAGACGTCTCCTCGGGGTGCAGATAGATTTACCTTCAAGGGGAAAGAAAAACGTCTGTCATGACAGCAAACATCACTTGTGCTAGTTTCACTGATAAACTGTTCTTGTTTACACCACCATTAATTTTGTCCCACGTAGAGGAAAGTACACTGAAAAAATTAGGTGATATAAATGTCAGATGATTCCATATGAATAAAATATGAAAAAAAGAATAAAAAAATTTAAAAATTAAAAAAACCAACTGCTTTTTGTTAAAGATGTTTTAGCAAGAACTCATTTAGTGGACCCAGTATCGATATCCAGCAGAAAACACTGGAACAGATATCAAAGCGGGTAAAATTAATCCAATGCAATAACTAGCCTACTCATATTGAGTGATGTGATGTTGCAAATTTGAGTAAGGCAGACCACTTTTAATTGTTAAAAGTAGTGAATAACCTTTAAAAGCAATTCAATATCAAGAAAAAACATTGGTATTGGCAAATGCTCAACATTTCACTTTGCTATCTCCAGTCTCATAATGAGCTCATGAATTTTTTGTTCACACCTCTGCACGCGTCTAAAAAGAAACCAAGATTGTGGTTAGAGATAGCGCAGGCTTCTCAGAACACAGATAC
>BRDA01011055.1:128446-151908 GCA_036984385.1 Crenuchus spilurus | reverse complement strand
CTTATGGGGAAAATGCATCCAGCTAACAAGCAAACCAGCTAACGAGCTCGGCTCCTGCACGGATTAAACTCGTAAGTAGGGTTACCACTGTACATTGTTTATTTTTTGTAAAGTACAGTGTCTTTTCAAAAAAATTTAATATTGTTGAAAATTTGTGTTCATAATTCAATTTTTAAAAATGTGCATTTTATTTATTTTACATGAGCTAAAAGCCAAACGATCATCATTAAAACAAAAATGTCACTTTACATGTAATGAATATCAAATATATGACAGTTTACCTTTTTTAATGAAATTATGAACACAAAGAAAGTTTTTCATAATATTACAATATTTTGATGTCCACTGTGCTTTCTGAAGTTTTGGATTCATTTTCATATGTTCTGCATCTATTTGCTAAATATATTTACCTGCATTTGTTATCTTTTCCAACCTGTCTTCAAAAAGAGGCAGCTTTGTTGTGTCATAAACAGACTGAAAGGAATTCTCTAAAAGTTGCAGCACTTCCACAAACTGTGGATTTTATGGCCATTTAAAGTAGTGATTGACTGGTTATAAGACAACACATTTGCCACCATCGTAGGGTCCTATTTACCCATACAGTTCAGGAAACAAATACAGGTAAATATATTTAGCAAATACATGTAGAGCATATGAAAATGTCAGTACAGTGGACATCAGCATATTGTAATATTGTGATAAACTTCATTTGTTGAAATGTCACATTTATGGTAAACATTGATCAATCCCAAATATCAGGTATCAGCATCATTGATAACTAGTAATTGTATCAGTATCAGTTCTGAAAATCAGTCAAGCCCTAATGTAAAGGCTCATATATGGTCAGTGCAGTTACTCTCAGACCAGGGACATGTGCAGTTGTGTACAAATACACACACACTGAGGGCTTTCCCTGACCAGGAACTGCCCTCTCCCCCCCACTACCCCTTCAGTCAGCGATCTCACCAGCCACCACCACCTGAGACCCTTGCACATTCCTCCATCCGCTAACTATTTAGTTGTCAGTGATTTGCTTAAGTGGAATTGACTTTTATCTGCAGTGTGCTGTGGGGCCGCTACCGGCGATACACATTACTCCCCCTTTTCCCCTCAGCCTGCTGCCTGCTCTCAGCCCCTGTGTCACATCCAGCACATTGCTATTGGCAGGCGAGGCGCGGCTGATCAATAGTGCAGGTCAGGGATGGCCCGCGGCCCTGCCGTGCTGCAGACTGGGCTATTGATCCGGACCCCAGCCTCTGCTACTGCTCTACAGGGCCCAGTGTGCTGTGCTGTCCTGGCCTGCCCAGGAGACACAGGGACACAACAGGGATGAAGGAAACTCTGTGTGGTGGTTACAAGTTGCAATTTGTTGCTACAGTGAAATGTCCCAAAATCAAGGTTCAGCTCTCACTGGAGCCTTTGCAGAACTTTTTGATGATGTAAGCAGGTGCACATTTGGATTTACATAGTAATTACACAATTACAAATGTAATTAAAAATACTTCCTTTACCTTGTCTGTAATACTAGAGAATAGCCACACATAGTCATCTAGTTGTACATTTCAGCTGCTGTCTGGCCTTTTGTGGTAAGATTTAACTTTTTTTTAGGTGTACCTGTATTTAAGTTCATTCAAGTTACACAATTAATTACATTTACTTTTGCTCTGAGTCTGCACTTATTTTTGCTTGGATATAATGTGGTGAAAAAATAAATATTTATTTCTAATAAAAATTTTTCCTATATGCATAACTTTTTGTACATTTCTAATGATAATAAAAAATCTCCTTGAGTGAGATGTTTTAAATATTAAAGCATGCTTTTGTTTTGTCTGGCCATAACAGAGACTGTTAAGGGTTAAATTGTATGACTGTTTTGTTATTTTTATCATAATTTTGATTTGGAAATGAATGTAATAAACATAACTCTTTATTTGCTTATGCCTACTGTTCAGTTATTAAGGTTACAATTCAGTATCCACTAAACCGTCATAACATATTCAGCAAATGCTATTAAACTATTGTCATATACATTATAGGGCCAAATGTATTGGAACACCTGCTCATTCATTGTTTTTTCTCTAAATCAAGGGCATTTTAAAAAGTTTCTCCTGCTTTTGTTTGAGTAACTGTCTCTACTGTTCAGGGAAGGTTTACTGGAGCATTGTTATGAGGATCTGATTGTATCAGTATCAGTGACGAGTGTTAATGAGGTCAGGATGTACCCAAACTCATGCCCAACTCATCCCAATTGTTGAATGGAGCACAGAATAATGTTCCACTGCTCCACAGCTCATTGCTGGGCTTTATACCTCTCTAGCCCACCTGGCATTAATCACAGTGCCAACAGGTTCATCTTTACCTGCTCCAGGGAGTTTTATTCTATTGGTGGTACTTCTCTACAAGGACTAGACAAGCTCTGTGTGTGTGTGTGTGTTTGTACAACTGTGTCAGTAATGGGTGCAACTTAGAGTAGCAAACTTTTGGAAATATAGTATCTATAGTTATGAGGGAGCAGTGGGCCCATATATAGTATAGTGGGCATCATTTTACCACTACAATGTGAAGCTCTGTACAGCTGAGGAAAAAACATAAAAACTCATTATGTTTAAGCTGCTTTATTACAAAATTGAAAACAAAAGTGATCTTTCTCAATGAAAGAATTTCTAAAGTGTCTCAGGTCTGTTCTGTACTATGGCATCCTGCCTCCTGCATAACACAGACTTCTGGACGCCCCTGCCCTGCACTCGAGGCTGCTAGGTGCTGCTGATGGATCTCAGGCCTCCATCCACAGCTCCAGCCCCAGTGAAAGCAGGTTTCTACAGGGAGCAGCCCTCCTTCTCCTCCTCTGTCCCCCTGCCAGCGCACTTTCCTGTCTGCCTGCCTGCTTGGGCTGCTTGTTTTTGTAGCGAGTTTTAAGTGCTTCTCCCTGGAGCTCCTCATCAGCAACTTAATAAGAGCTCTTGGGAACAATTAAACACCATCTTTAACTCTGTTCTAACCACAGAGGTAAAAATAATCGTAAAAATGTTGCCAAATAGAGGGGGCTCCGGGGGGAGCGTTCAGAAATCACAGGCTGTCTCCCGCTCTGTCCTGTATTCCCCCAACTGGAGCGCAGGCAATAGCTGACAGAGCCGCAGCCGGTGACAGGCACATTTACTCAGCTTTCTGCTGCAGCCCCTTGTGGCATCCGAGCTGGCTTTACCTCCCCTCCCTCCCTTTTTTATTTATTTTTTTTTTTCAACACAGAAACTGACATATGAATAAATATGTATTGTCTTAGTGACTTTGTTGCTGGCTATGAGAGATGTTCAGCAGAACGCAGAATTATGCACGTTATTACAGGAATATGTCTTGTTCTGGTTATGGAGGAAATTAAGTTTCTCCGGAAATTTCATCATTATTTATTTATTTATTTTGTGCCCACGACGAGAAATTACTCAAAGCAATGCACTTATTGCTTGATGCAATCTGGAAAATAAGGTTTTGTCCCGCAGCTCTCACAGAAATAATTATATATTAATTTGGCGTTCACTAAGACAGCTTATTAGAGACCTTCAGAAAGGCCTGATGGAAGCCATATTGTGTTGTGCCTCCTCCTGTAAGAGATTTACTTTGTGCTGTCTCGAGGGGAACCAGCACGCAATAGCACAAAAAATCTGCACTCACTTATAACACATAACTAACTTTGGCTTTAACTCTTGTGCTTTTTGTATGAGGTTGTACTTGTTGACCCTTTTGCTTTGTGTAGAAATCACCAGGCCCTTAAATCTGCTTCTTCTGTTCTCTTCCCATAGGTGGCGCTATCACTTTCAACAGAAAAAAAGAAAGCTCTGATCATCTCCACAGACTGTGCGGAGGATACTCCAAAACCAAACCCAACCCCATCACTGGGCCTCATAGCTTTGACAAGCCCTGGAAATACCTGGAATTCTAGGACTGCATCATCCTAAGCCCTTTGCCAAGGGACTTCCTTTTAGTGCCCAGGCACTGGATCTGAAAGCTTTATTATCTTCTACTTTAGTCTTTCTGCATATACCAATAGAAGAAAAAGGACAAAAAACAAACACTATAGCTTTAACGGTAGTGATAGCCTCCGCTGGCCTCCTTCACCAAAAAACCAGCCACCACTGCAAAGGTTGTGACCTTTCTGGCGCCCAACTTCAAACGGACACTTGAAACAAGGGGACGCGGTCGGAGAGGTGCGGCAGTGGCAGCGAATCGAACCAAAAACCACATCAGGTAAGGCTGTGAAATCACTTCTGCTCCCTGCTGGCTAGCCCTCTAGCTCGTCCGAGGCTTTTGAGGTCCAGCAGGGCTCCATGCTGGGCCCGTTGTCGAAGCCACAGATAAAGCAACCGGGCTTTCAGGCTTGTTCCTTTGGGATTAGAGGACGTGTAATAGGTTGTTTGGTGAGTCGATGCTCATGTAGGGCTGCGTTCAGAGACCCCTCGACTGTGTGCGATGGCCGCAGAGATGTAGACATGGAGGGCCAATGCTGGGAGGTTACCCAAACCTCAGGACTGTGACAACGTGCATAGGTGCAGTGCACAAAAGCACACACCTGCAGATGCACTTCAGCCATGCGTAATGCTTTTCTACTGTGTGGACTTCAAATCGCTGCTTGTTCTAGTGTAGTAATGCCAAAGTTACAACACACTTTCAATGCACTTTATGTGGCATTAGCTCATTCTCCTGTAATGTGTGATAAGCTGACATACTGTATTTTATTGTTTTTGCAACATGGCTGGCATGCTAGCTCTTGAGAATAGTGCCACCACCACCCTCCACCCCCCCGCTCCCTGTGTAATCCTGACTGAAAGTAAATGGTGTTTATGGAATTAAGCGAATAAAAAAGAAAACAGGCAGAACGCAGGAGCGGCTCGCTATCAGGCGGGCTCCAAGGCGAGCGCAGGCCTTTTGTTTGAAAAGTTCAAAGTAATTTCGCCAAATTTAGGTCACCGCAAATTATAAGTACACGGTGGGGTGCCGTCATTTTGTGAGGGAAAGAGAAAGCAAATAAATAAATAACCCAACAGGCCCAGTTCTTAGCTTTGTTGCACATCCGTAAGGGCTGTTTTTTTCCCCCTGTTGCTAGAAAATAAAGCCTTCGGAAGCATTAGCCTAAAATGGTATGCATCACTGCTAATTAAGGGCATGGTCAGCAAAGAGCTTTGCGGGAAGTTTTTTGCAGTAAAGCCTTGGCCCAAAGGGGCAGCCGGCGCACAATAGGCCAGAGATAATGCTCCTGGAGTCGTGGTCAGTGAACGCCCCCGTCAGGACGACGAGTCGTCCCCCTCCCCTCCCCTTTGCCTTTCCCTTTCCAGCATCCCTCCCTCCCTCTGCTGCTCCGTCCGGGAGTGCTAATGGAATAGTGCTCATAGCCCTGGGCTCCGGCACCAGGCCCTGCTCTGCATGTGGGATGCACTTTGTGCTGCAGCCGGGGTCGCTCCCTTTGTGCCAGCCCTCTTTGGCCTCGTGGAAAAAAAGAGCCATGCATGATTTCATACATGAAAGATATATGTAATTGGACAGCAGCGCCTATACGCTGCATTTACAATTCTAAACAGATACGGTGGAAATCAAATCTCTCTCTCTCTCTCTCTCTCTCTCGGTCTTGGCCTCTTTTTCCTGCACATTTTGGATAGCGTTGGCTGCACAAAAATGCTCAAATCACAGATTATCACATTTTTTTTATTTACATGCATTATGTATCTGCTTTTGAGCTTCCCCAAATGCGTGTTTGCATTAGTTCTGATTTGCTTCTGCTTTTAAGGCTTAAGCTGTGGGCTGCTGGTTAAAAGCTGCTCTCCCTTTAGACCCCATCAGGTGAAGCACTGGTCCGGCTTTGATAGGATTCTTAGATGTGATGCCACTATTACTGGTCAGTTACTAGTAGTGAATGCATTTTAGTGACAGCCATCATCACTGATATATTAAGGAGTGGGTTTTAATATTTGCCTAAATTATGATTTGTAGTTTGTGATTTGTGCTTACAGAGCTTTAGTGATGTTTGTGTTTTGATTCTGTATCACTCTGTAGCTTATTGGTTTATTACTTTCTTATAAATGCATGTATGAAGATGCATGTCTGATGTTTATGTCAGGATAGATAGATACAATATATAGAATATACATAGATATAAATATGCATACAGTATCAGGGGGACGGGAGCAGTAAAAGGCCTCCAGACTGACTGAATTCTAAATTGTAAATATATACTTATACATCCATCCATCATCTTAACTTCTTACACTCATATATACACAATATATACACTTATATATTTAGATATATTTACTCTCCCTTTAGGGACCCCATCAGGTGGGTGGATGTCACTATTAATGGTCAGTTACTACTAGTGAAAACATTTTAGTGACCTTTTAGGGACCAGAAATATTTGATTGAATTTCAAAGACAGCTGCTTACTTGAAAAGTGTTTTTTATTCCAATTTCTTTTAAAAGCAGATGGTTAGGCATCACTTCCTCACTATCACAGCATTAATATGTATGCAAAGCTGTGGCCTGTGTTAACCTGGTCATTGTGTAAACCTGAATTACTTCCATCACAATCCGTTCCGCTTGTTTGGCGTTGGAGCGAGTTAGTGATTGAAGGTGTATGGGAGTGTGTGGGCTTGGGGACACACACATGCCTCTTGTTTGGTGGCTTTTTTGTGGCCCCTTCACACACACCCTCCTGCAGAGTTTATATAGTGGCAGGGTAAACACCTATCCTGTTAATTGCTGTAACGAGCTCACACTTGGCTGAGGGAATGGACTCTGTAATGTCTCACTTTTATGGGCCTTGGGCCAGCCTCTTCCGGCCTCGGAGGCCACGGGCCACATGTCAGTGGGGGCCGGGGCACTCAGTTCCCCTTCCTCAGCCTCCCAGGCTGGGCCCACCTGCTTGGGAGCCCCAGAGGTCAAGGTTAAGCATCCCATAACTCAGCTCCCACCCAGCAGTTATGCTACAGCTACGTCACCTAACGCCACCCACTACAGGATGTGGACATAGTCACTGACCACCGCACGCAGTCTGTATGGAACAGACATGGGAAAGGGTCATTCAGCCCCGCACAGATGATTCTGCTGGCTGGAATACAAGATTTGGGCACAGCTTTACTCTCTGCCCACTCTGCTCTCTGCTGACCTCATGTTACTTATAATGAGCTAATATTAATGCAACTAATATTATAATTACATTTCACTCTCATAAATCTCAACTTGTCTTTTCTTGCTTTGATATAAGTGGATTAAATCCAAAAACTGATTTGCTGATATTATTATTAAATCAACACATTCTAATCATGTGTATGTAATATTAATTAATGATTATATCAACAATATTTAATGTTTAGTAAATTAATGTAATAATACAGAAATTCAAAAATATATTTTTCAAATGCACAGCAGCTTTATCATGATGATAATGAAGAGATCTAAAATATTGTGTCATTTTAATGATTGCATAATTTGTTTAGTAATTATCCAATTAATTTAATTACTGTTGCAAAAATAAAACTGGATGTAAATAATTGTTTTCATAGAAATTGCTTTTTAATTACCTGTAGGTAAATGTAATTAGATATTAAATGTTATTACCATAATTAATTACTAATCTTAACTGATTATGGATTATTAAGGGTGTTTTTACATTTATATTTTAATGACAGTAGAGTGCGTTTAATAGTCTCCTAAATTGTAAAGTTTAGTTGTGATTTGAGCTCACAGAGCTTAGTGATGTTTATGTTTTTAATCTGTATCACTCTATAGCTTATTTACTTATTATAATATAATAATAGCAATATTGTAATATTATATAATAAAATTAAAATATAATACATAATTATATATATATATATATATATATATATATATATATATATATATATATATATATACACACACACACATACATACACTGAGCTCGTATATAGGCTAAATTTATATAGGACTGTTTTATATGTCTCTGTGTGTATACAGGATATCGAAGCATGTGTTGACACTGACTGTCAACTGTGTGTGTGTGTGTGTGTGTGTGTGTGTGTGTGTGTGTGTGTGTGTGTGTGTGTGTGTGTGTGTGTCTGTGCGTGCGCTCCAGAGGGGTTATTGGTTGTATATTAGGAGTGTAGTGGTGGTTGTGTATTGGTGGCATATTGTATAATGGTGACATATTGGCTGCTGTAGTATGCTGAGGCTGCTGAAGTGTCTTCAGGCTGCTGTAGTGAGACTGCTATAGTGAGCTCTAGCTGTTGTAGTGAGTTCTGACTGTTGTACTGAGCTCAGACTGCTGTAGTGAGCTCAGGCTGCTATAGTTAGCTGAGGCTGCTGTAGTGAGCTCAGGCTGTTGCAGTGAACTCAGGCTGCTGTAGTGGGCTCAGCCTACACAGTAAATCTGCCAGTGTTAAATCAACACTATTGGAGTTAAATTAACACTGATAGTGTAAACATGTAACACTCCCAGTGTTAATTTAACTCTAATAGTGTTGATTTAACACTGGCAGATTTACTGTGTACTGTAGTGAGGCTGCTGTAGTGAGCACAGGTTGGTGTATTGAGATGACTGTAATGAGCTGAGGCTGTTGTACTGAGCTCAGCCTACTGTAGTGAGGCTGTTGTACTGAGCTCAGGCTGATGTAGTGAGCTTAGGCTGCTGTACTGAGACTGCTGTAATGAGCTGAGGCTGTTGTAGTGAACTGAGGCTACTGTTGTGAGGCTGCTGTAGTGATCTGATGCTGCTGTGGTGAGCCCAGGCTGCTGTAGTGAGCTCAAGCTGCTGCTCGGTGATGTCTGAGCTGGTCAGGAAGTTCAGGAGGGGAGCGTTCATATAGCAGTTATAGCGAGACAAGCCTGTGTACTACAGCTCAATGACACGACAATAACGCGTGCACACACACACACACACACACAGACCACAGGCTGGTCTGACAGCACTGCAGGCACTGCTTTTGTGAC
Source organism: Crenuchus spilurus (assembly GCA_036984385.1). NCBI lineage: Eukaryota > Metazoa > Chordata > Actinopteri > Characiformes > Crenuchidae > Crenuchus > Crenuchus spilurus. Next base: position 142,956 of record BRDA01011055.1, on the reverse strand, counting down.
ATAAACCCTCATTCGTTCTTTATCTCGTTCAACAGAAGAGAGCAAACTGCTATCATTCTTAGTGATGGAGGGTCAGTGAGTGATTAAAATAAGCTCAGACTAATGTTTATTCTCATCATTTACAGTCTGTTTTTTACTCCTTTACTGTTAATGCTGACTCTCGATTGTTTTATGATCATTTTCAGGATCTTTCACGTCTAAACAAGAATTCGTTTATCTGATACAGGAAGCTGCTAAATATTTAAACTCGACCTGCGTCTTTAAGTGGCGTCAACGCGACTAATTTGCATATTTAATTGGCGCGCAAATGCGCGCGCTGTTTGGAACTTTGTCTTAATTCCTGGCGGTCAAAGTGATCAAATGTTTCTGCCTCTACACAAAATCCACGTGACACACAAACAAACAAAAAATTATGTAATTAAAATCCTTAATTACAACTAATTAACGAAGTCAATTAAGTCGATCAAAGTTATTTTTATTAGCAAATTTTTATTTACACAGTTTTTTTTTAAATACACACACTGTTTAGAAGGTGGTAATCAAACAATAAATCAAACGATTAATGTGGTAATGACGTGTACAGTCTACACAAACATTTAATCTGAGACAACTATATATTATAACGAGTGAAAATAGCTGTTTTACATCAAATTAACATTTGCATTTTAAATAAATAACGTGCTTTAAAATCGTGCATTTGAGACGCAATATTTGGAAACAATGAAAACAAATAAAGAGGCTTGGGCAGCAGTTTACAGTGCAAAAATGCAGATAAAAATGTGTGAATTAAATATGAATAAAGTACAGTAATATAGAAAATAATATATATTATAATATATATAATATCACATATAAAACATATAAAATAGTAAAAATAATAAAAACTAAACATAAACGTGCAGGCTTCTTTAAAAACAGTGCAGCAGATTTCAGTTTCAAGCAGCTGAAAATTCAACCTTTACAGCAGCCAAAATATTGTTTTTACAGCAGAAATCAAACAAAAAAAGCTTCTTTTAATCTCTATAAACAGCTGCAGTCTTTATTCTGTATCAGCTCAATGACTCGCGTTGAGTTTCTCTCTGTTTCTCAGTCTGAGACTACACATCCAGCTGCTGAGAAACGCGAGATGTTTCCACGCTGAGGCTTCTGTCGTTCGCTCTCCTCGTGTTGTGCTCTTGGAACTCGTTTAGAAAAGCTGCTTTTGAACTTGTGGAGAGTTTATGTGACCGCGCGTGTGGACGTGGCCGGACACCCCTCTCCTCCCCCGGGGCAGGGAGCAGCCCTTGGCCGGAATGAACATAAGAGGGCGCTGCCAGAGCACCTGGGAGCCCGTCCTGCCCCACACAGTCCCGGACACCCCGGACAAAAAAGTACTATAGAGCTACCATCAACACCAGCACTTCAGACCTGACTCAACCTGTCATAATCTAGAGACACTCAGGTGATCTGAACACATAAACAGTCAAAGAAAAACATTAGCACAGGGCTGTGGTCAGCTGGTGTATTTTAATGGAAAAACCTCCACCTATAACACTAAAACATAATAAAATGTTAAAACACTCAAATACGAACATACTAAAATACTAAAACACAAAAATAGTAGAACACAAATACTAAAACACAAAAATACTAAAATACTAACATACTAAAATACTAAAACACAAATACTAAAACACAAAAATACTGAAATACTAACATACTAAAATACTAAAACACTAAAATATTAGAACACAAATACTAAAACACAAAAATACTAAAATAACATACTAAAATACTAAAACACTAAAATATTAGAACACAAATACTGAAACACAAAAATACTAAAATAATAACATACTAAAATACTAAAACACAAAAATACTTAAACACAAAAATACTAAAACACTAAATACTAACAAAACACTAAAACACTAAAATACTAGCATGCTAACATACTAAAACATTAAAGTACTAACATACTAAAACAGCAAAATACTAAAAGTCTAAAGCACTAAAAACTAACATAGTACTCATCTGCTTTAATAAAGTTAGCAGACAGCTGCTTTCTATCCTTTCAGTGCTTTCACTCGCTCTCATTTCCTCTTTTTGGGGCTTTATTATTCAAGGATGGCACGCGTGGTGCACGAGGGTTAAACACACACACACACACAAACACACACACACAAAGACATTCACTCAACATTGCAAAAATGTCATACAGTAATAAAGTAATATCCTATTTATTTACAATTTAAATATCACTGATGATGATTGTGATTGAATGGATTTGTTCTGTTTACACTGTGTTTTGGATTAGCTTCAGTTTAACCTGTACTCTGATATTTTTATTATATTTTATTTCCATTTACTCATTTGTCCATTAACAAAAATTGTAAAACCAGCATGGTAGGTTTATTTTGGAGACCATGATGGTAATACATTAGAGCAATGTCAGGCTACTGTCAATAATACAGTAAAACTAGATCTATATTTTATCAACATTAGATATCAGGATGCTCCACATTGACACCACTTTAAGGTCAGTGTCAGGTAGATCTTAAAATTTGGAATACACATTTCTACACTGACAGTTGTAGAAAGTAATTAATAACAGAGTATTGTATAATAATAAAGTGCAAAAGTATATTAGAATATACAATCATGTTGCCTTTAGTGGACTAGTCTTTCTGTTGTAGCATACATCAGCGAGCTTTTGCTTTTCTCAGAAAGTGTCTCTAAGAGGTCGTGGTAGGTCTACATTCAGAACAAGTGTACTGTTATTTATTAATGTATTTAGTATGTTCACATTGCACTTGTTCGCTTGTTAATAAAAGCCACTGAGCTTAACTATGAGCTGTATTTATGCAACCAGCATGCACAGTGATTACTGAACATCTGCACACCTGAGCCTTATTTACCTGCTCAGACTGTGTGCAGTGTTCCTAGCCCGCTGTACACACACAGTCCTCACACTGTAGTTTATATATTACAGACGTATCCTGACTCCTCTGCACTTACAGTAAGGTTGAACTGAACTGAGTGCACTAGTGTGCGGTTTGGGACGCAGCCACGTTTACCGCGTTTAAAGCTGCGCTAAAAATCCTCCGGACAGAGCTCCGTTTGTGCTCCCGAAATCCTCAGCGCTTCTCTTTATGATCTCACCGCCATTCTCTCCTCTCTCTTCTTCTCACTCTATTTTCTCTCCATTCGTTTTTACAACCTCTCCCTCTTTCTCTCCGTCTCTCCCACCTCCTCAACCTCTCCGTTTTCCCAGGAGAGCAGCAGCACAAGCGCTGGGGCCGGACTTTCCCCACGTCTGCCTATCTCTCTCTCTCTCTCTGTCTGTCTGTGCATGTCTATGTCTCTCTCCCCGGCCTCAGCCAGAGCATCTTCACGCACCTCATGTCTCTTCTTCTTCTTCTTTTTAAGATCTCACCACTCCTGGCAGATGGCTCATGCTAATGCTAATGTATGTAAAGTCTATTATTAAGCCTAAATATGAACCTAAAGCGTGCAGAGATCGAACATGCAGTTACACACACACACACACACACACACACACACCAACTCGTGCCACTGCTATTCTTCCCTGCTGCATATTGTCATTGTTTGTATTATAATCCAGACCCCCCTTTTTTCTTTATGGTCATAGCACGTGCAAAAGAAAGTCCAGTCCATCATGCATATGGAGGATGTGTTTGTTGTTTTTTGGGTTTTATAACAACTGTCATGACAGGATGAATATTTTGCTCCAAACACAAGTTCAAAATGTAATAATAAATATTATCACATAAATATCACTATTATTATAATTATAATACTTGTGATCAAATATTACACACACATGCATTATCCAGACAGGTGTGGATGCAATAGTCATGCAGAGGTACAACGTTATAAATGCCTAATAATATAACATTGGTTTACAGTATATACTCACATTTAACAGTGCAGCCGTACAGACATGCAAGTACAGATGTTAGTAATGTATTATAATATATATAAAGATGCATGCTCAAAAATTTATAATAAAAAATAAAAACAATAAAATTCAGCCTAAGTGTGCATGTATATATATACAATAAGAAGTATTTGTGAGGTGTAATGAGTGGAGGTAAGCCGGTTAGCTGTGTTTTGGAGGATTAGGGCCCCTGTTTGGAGCTGTTAGGGAAAGTGTGCACACTGAGGTTAGAGGAACTGTGCGTACCCTTTTTAATAAAAAAGAATCAACAATGGCATTATCATGACAAAGAAGCTCCGGGGTCCGGGCCCAGAATACACGCTTTCGCTTTCAGCCAGGAGGTGCTTTAAGTGACCATCAAGAGGAGGAGAGATGTTGAGGAGCGAAACCTGTGGAGGAGAAGTGCTCCATTCAGCTGCTCCTATTGAGCTCTGAGCACCTGAGAGCACAGAGTTACTGAACAGTCCCCCAAAAAACTACAGAGTTGATCATATCTGACTGATTTAGCATCAACTTTAAAAGTGATTTTTACCATATTCACAGTCAACTTTGGCTTTAAAACAGAGTGGATTTTGAGTTTTCCACTCTTCTGCTGTGTGTGTGTGTGTGTGTGTGTGTGTGTGTGTGTGTGTGTGTGTGTGTGTGTGTGTTATTCTTAAAAAATCAACCTTTTTAAAAGCATTCATTTTTAAATTTAGAATAATTTCATGCATGTTCAGAGAGCATAATAATAATAATAATAATAATAATAATAATAATAATAATAATAATAATAAATATAGCTTCACTTTCGTAAAGTGTGAAGGATGGTGAGAAATCTATCAGTGTAACTTTAGTAAAAATGAATAAAAGTGGACTTTTGTTTTTAAACTTGTTGATCTAAATATTAGAGCAGTAAAAGCAGGAAAAAGGCACTTTTACACAGATGTATATATACATATAGAGTGTGAGGCTGTAGAGTAAAGAGCTGTATGTAAACATGCTGTAGCTGATGTTTAAGCAGCAGTAGGGCGCATCCTCTTTTTTATTTTAGCTCTGCTTTGGTTAAAAGCGCCTTCACGCCTTTATGTTCTCTATATAGCGACTGTCGCTAACTCACGCCTAACACAACTGGACTTTTAGCGCGTTTTACTCTCAACTTTACTACAACAGCCTGTCCTAAACAAGCAGTTATACAAAAACACAGTCAGCTCTACAAGCCAGAGGACAAACTTAGTCTTATATTTCTTCCAAAGCGTTAAAAAGCCGAGAAAAAGCTGCGGAGAAAAAACCGCTTTTAAAAAAACTGATTTTAATTCTATATTTTCAATGATCATTACTTTCCTCCGTCCATCCATCCATCCCTCCCTCCCTCCTCTGTGCTCCCTCCCTCCCTCCTCTCTCTCCCTCTCCCTCTCTCTCTCTCCTTTGCTGAATCTTATTGATCCAGAAGGTGGCTAATTAGCCCTTCCCGTCGTGCCTGTGTAATGAAGCACATGCGCACTGAATTAATCACAGCCATTTTTTTTCTTCTGCAGGAAACTAATTAGCAGGAATAAAGATCCAAAGAGTTTTTTTCTCCTTTTCAATCATCAGATCTCACTTTCACCTCTTCCTCTCTCCCTCTAACACGAGACTCATCGCCCGCTTTGCATCCAAATTATTTTTTATATCGCCTTTAACGACTAATACTTCGGCAGTGTGTGTGTGTGTTTTCTCTCTCCCCCTCTCTCTCTCTCTCCCTCTCTCTCTCCTTTTACTCTCCGCAACAACAATGATCTTTCTTTTACCGTCCTAAACGCAAACTGACCGAAAAGGGATCTGCCTTGATGGGATCTTTAGCCAAAGCGTCTCGATTCTGGATTAAAACGCGAGGATCTCAAAGCGGCAGCAAAAAAATTGTAAGTTTCAACTTTGCTTTCTCTCTCTCTCTCCCTCTCTCTCTCCCTCTCTTCTCTCTCTCCTCTCTTTTTCTAGCTTTACGGCGAGGCTAACGCCGCTTTTCTTTACTTTCAGTCCCAGTCGAGGCGCCTCCGCGGCTCATTTTGCTCTTAAAGTGCTTAAAAGCAGCCGAGCAGCACTTATTTTCATGCAAGTTTGCCTTTTATTCGCTGTTTTCTCCTCCCTGTCGTTACCTGTGTTTACATCTGGGCTCTGTCCTCGTTCTTCTCGCCAATGGAGGACTGCGATTCCCTTTTATTTCCGAGCAAAAACAAGACAAAATCACATTCAGACACTTTCCCCGCGTGTCTGCTGCTCAGCAATAGCAATAAAAGGGCTTCCTGTTGTGTTTGGGTGCTCGTGAGCTCCGCGAGGCGCCAGCGGGTGCTGCCAGCGCTCGTAGCCGGGAGAGGAGCGCTCTAGCACGGCCTGAGGCTCCGGCTGCGGTCGCTGCGCGGGAAGCGTCATCCGCCTTCTCCGTCTCTCCGCGGAAGAGCAGCCCCGGCTGCTTCGCCTCCTGCTCCGGCGTTTTCGACACATTCTCCCGTGCCGAGCGTCTCTCCCTTCGCCCACATCTTCACTTTTCCAGTGGCTTTTTTTTAAGCCGCGGTTCTCTCCGCCCTGCTTTGCATTTCCTCGCGACTTTTCCCGGCGCTCGCTGCGGCTCTGCTCGGCTGCTTTTTCCGCTTTTTTCTCTCCGGTTTGCTTTTTCACCCTGAAGTCGGTTTTGATTTTTTTGCTGAATCCCAGACGGAGTCACATACAATCGATCGTGTGTGTGTATACGTGAGTGTATGTGTGTATGTGTGTGTGTGTGTGAGGGTGCTGGGTATAAAGCCTGAGCCCCGGCTCTCCTTCGTGCCATGAAGCCGATAGCAGAGCAGCAGTAGCCGGTCCTCATGCACTCAGTGCGGGGAGGAAGTTTGGAGGCGAGCCGTGCAGCACTTTTACTCTCTTTTAGGGCAGCAAGAAGCAGCACATGCAGGATCCAGAGCAGTGCTTTTCAGTCAGAGCATGAAGATCCTCTCTAGTTTACACATTTAAACAGAATTAGATTTTTTTTTACAAAAAAAAAAAACAAACAAACAAAAAAATAGAAAAAGGAAAAAAGAACAATGACAAAGGAAAGTTGAGAAGGTGTGAAGCTAATGAAGGGTGTAGGTGTGTTATGGATGCAGGAGGGGAGAGACAGGTGAGATGGGAAAGCGACATTGGTGTGAAGCAGAAGTCTTAAGTTCCTCTGAGTCAGGTACACAGGCAGAGGATCAGGCTGAGGGTGAAGCAGAGAGAAGGTCCAGAAAGCAGAGCAGAGAGCCAGGTGGCTGGTGAGGGAGGACAGACGTTCGGATGCGGGGAAGGGAGCAGAGCTTTGTGGGGGTTTTTCTCATTCTCTGTGGCGGAGAGGCACGGGGCGAGGAAATCGTTCTCTTTTTTGTGCGAGCAGTGAGAGCCGAGGGGGAGGTTGAGAGGCTGGGGGTCAGACAGCGAGAAAGAGGGGAGCAGGGGTCACCGACTGAGTGTAAGAGAGATAAAAAAGAAAGGGAAGGGGAAAGCCCTGGCGTTAGCAGTCGAGGAGAGAGGGGAAAGCAATGGAGTGGGTGTGTGTGTGTGTGTGAATGTGTGTGTGTGTGTGTGTGTGTGTTGTGGGGTCACACAAAGCCTTGTGCTACAGATTGTTGGGGGTCAGCCTGATAGAAATGTGGCTGAAGTTTGCTTCTTTAGCCTTTAGTTTTGAAACTGAAGTGGGAAATATTATTACAGGCACACATGCAGGACAGGCGAGCGAGAGACATACAGACAGACAGAAAGAGAGAGACAGAGCGAGAGAGAGAGAGAGAGAGAGAGAGGATAGAAAAGGTCAAACAGCCATGGGCCATATCGGAGGAATCAGGGAAGAGGTCAGAAAAACATGAATCCCAAGACCTTTCATCCCTTCCGACTTGTCCCAGCTAGAGGACAGCGCTATCTCCTCTATCCTAACGCTGAGCACGGTGACCAATCAGTGTTGCTTTTTCTGCATTTCACTATGTAATGCTAATTTAAACGTAAAGGACGCAAATAGAACAATCTAGTTTGCTGTTGTAAACATTTCAAGCTATGTGCCACATCTGGTTAAGATAAATCGGACAGCAGGAACATCCAGGCGTGTGTAGCAGGCGATTTCTTCTTTTATTTGTCTTTTTTATCCTTTTATTTCTTTGACGTTTTTTGTAGGGGCATAGTGGGCAGTGGCACTCTCCTTTTTTATTTATTTATTTTTTGCAGAAGAGAATAAGAGAAGGAGGGAGGGAGGAGAAGGACAGATAAGTCAGGATTTTTGTGTCTCAGCTCCATGGTGGAGGGGTGGCAATAATTACACGCGTCACACAAAAAAGGATCTATAGCATATTACAGGTGCTGTGCACGCTCTCTAGCTCGCTCGCTCTCTCTCTCTCTCTCTCTCTCTCTCTCTCTCTCTCTGTCTGTTTCTCCCTCTTTCTCTCTTTCCTATCTTTTAGCAATGCCAGACAAAGGCAGCAGGCATGCTCTCTGCCATCTTTTCTCACTCCTGACACACTCATGGATATGATACTCATCTTACACTATCTGTTCACACTATGTGTGGACAGTGACTGCAGCGTTTATTTCCACTGACTCTGTTTTGTTGTCTGTTTGCGGCTCTGCATTTTTATTTCCGTTTGGAATAAAAAAAAGAATTCAAGCATTCAGTTTGGATATTCAGAACGCCAGTTCTGTTTGTGCTGCTGCAGTCAAAGTGAGCAAATTTCTAATTCTATGTTGTCACTCAGTCCAGACAGTGTGTGAGCATCAGAAATCTCAGCCCTGATATGTGACCGTGTTAGCACTGAGGCCGGAGAGGGCGTCACTAGCTCTCCCTCCCTCTGTCTTACCTTCGCTTCTTCTGCAGACCATTGAAAGATGGTAGGGCGAAGCTTTTTGTGACATTGTTTGGGACCTGGTTGGGCCGGTGTTGCTGTGTTTTTGTCACTTGACCCTGGACAGGTGGAGGTGGAAGCACTTGAGGCACCTTTCTTGATTTGCGGATATTGTATATATTTTCTTGTGTGTGTACATCAGTACAGAGCTGTATTGTTCTGGACAGCCTGTATCTGTTCTTAAATATATTTGCTTTCATACAGATATATTACTTGGAAGACATGCAGGGCTGTTTTGAATTTTTTATTCAAGTGAGATGAGTAGATGAGGCCTGATTTGTGCATAGAGAACTAAAACATTGTTAATAGTGTTGTTTTGTATCCGTCTGTAGGTGCACACTGGCATAAAATAAAATAATGAATTACATTTTAATTTATTAAATGAGTTGTGAAGTAACAACAAGAAAACAGCAATAATAATAACAAATAATAATAATAATAATAATAATAATAATAATAATAATAATAATTATTATTATTGTTATTATTATTATTTTATTATTTTATTATTATTATTATTGATGTTGTTTTAATTATGATAACCAAAAAGACACACACACACACACACACTTGTGTGTGTATATGTAAATATATATACATATATGTAAATTGATGTTATTATCAATAGTAATAGGGAATACTGTGTAGTTACTATGTAACAGCAGTCCGCTTTTTTTCCAGCCTGGAATTAGCATGTTTTTTTCCAGACTTGGATGTCAGCACTGATGGGCGATTGTCTGAGTGATGTTTATGTTTGAGCAGCGGTAAGACGTGCACGCTGCCTCGTTCCTTTTCTTCTCTCTGTCTACCTGAGGCCTTTTCTGCGGCTTCGCTCCTCACCTCTCCCTCTTATCAAAACACACTGATTGTATTCAGTGCCAAGTGTTCTTGTCCTGGTTACGCACCGTGTACAACTGAAGACGACGCCGTGATGAGGCGGCATGCCGAGCGCTGTGTGTGTGTGTGTATGAGAGCGCATGTGTGTATGTGAATGGACATAGGAAAGGGGGAGATAGTGTGTGTCACTATACCCCTCCCTGTCCCCTCTTTCTCTGTCTCACTCTGTCTATCTCTCTGTGTATGTCTCTCGCCCTCTCTCGCTCTCTGGAGGCTGGCACCCTCGGGGAAAGCTCCAGTCATGTCTTCAGTGGTAGAGAGCCCTCTTTGGGCCGATATCAGTGGCAGGCCTTTCAGCTTACTCACTGTAGTGCTCACACGTGTAGTGCTCTGTTATGGCCTTTATGGCTGTGCGTTTACTATGCAGGTAATAATAGAATAATATCTGTACTAATGTAAGAGTCTTATATCATAATTCTATAATCATTTTAATAAGATTTAGCGTATATGTTTTTTATTTGTCTCTCTATAGATACATTGGCTGCAGGTATTTTACAGTGTTGATGGTGTCTTTTAGGTGAACGTGGGGGCTTTGTGTGTGGATAAGTCGATCTCTGTCATGAGTTTCCCATTAATCCAGTCGTGCTGAGGGGCCGGGGAAGGAAAGCGTAGCGCCACCTCCATTTGCTGAAGGGCTGTGTGTGTGTGTGTGTGTGTGTGTAAATTAGGTTAGCAGGAGCAGTGGGTCCGATTACACATGATGGTTTTGAATATGCAAGCCTGTGCAGTCAGGACCAGTTCTTCCAGTCTGGCCATGCTGAGCTGGAGGACAATGGCGGACGTGTCGGTGGCATCATTAAACGGCCAGGCTGATGGCGAGGGGGGGATGGTGGAGGCTTTAGGCCGCAGGTACTCAGGTGTTGCCCTACCTGCCTAAGCCCAGCCCAAACCACAAGGACTAGCGCTTTAATCCAGCTGGGTACACTTTCCAGCTCCCCTTCTCTTCTCTCTCTCTGGCTGTCTGTTTTTCTGTCTCGCTGTCGTCGTCACTTTTTTTTTTTTTATCTCCAAGCGAAGTTGGCAGCGCTTTCTGTGGTTTGCTGTTCCACAATATGTTATCATGTTAACAATCTTCGAATCATTGTGGTGGAGGCTAGATTTACGATAGGGAAGGTGTGTGTATGTGTGTGTGAGAGCGAGTGAGTGTTTTTTCAGTGTACTGTACATCTATATTACAGCAGAATTTCAGTCATATATTATAATTAAAGGCCTTTTTAGCTCTGTGTGCCAGAATAACCAGAGAAGTGCACACAAGACATGCACTAGGATTCCCATTCTTATAGTAAAAAAGGAATTTTACACACACACACACACACGCACAGTATACGAGCTGCTGAGTTTTATCTGTCATATCTCCAAAACACTCAGCAGCATAGTCTGCCTTGTAATATACGTGAGAAGGAAAGAGGGAGCGAGAGACCAGCAGAAAAGAGGGAAAAATAGATGATGTGGTGAATTCTGGTTTAAGGAGAGCTGGGATGGTCATATGAAGTGTATGTGTGTGAAATGTCATGAAGCTGAGTATACAGAGAGTATATACAGTATAATATAACATGTACATATGCAAGTATGTGTGTTTATTTTAGTCAAAGGCAGTTTTAATGATTCATTATGCCTAAGAATATATATATAAACATATACATATGTAATCACACACATACACACACAGGTATAGTATATTATATTTATAATATATAGTAGTATATTTTATATATTTTATATAGAAGTACAGAACCGTGTCTGGTGGTCAAATCATTTCTGACTGCTGTGTTTTTTAATGGCTGAACCCCACGACGTGCTGACCATGACTGGCGTCTGGTTGGTAGAGTCTATGGCGACATCCGGCTGTTCCGGCTGGCGTCCCTCCTCCCCTCTGGCCTGCAGCAGCCCGTTGTCCAGCCCACAGTGCTGCCGCTTATCATCACAAAGGGACAGAATGCATAAAAAATGGACACCGATGGCCCGGGTCTTCTTTCCCTGCCTGTGCCCAGTACACCAGACAATGCATGGGGCCCTGTGGCCTATGACTTTGACCTGAGCGCTCTCTCTCTCTCTCTCTCTCTCTCTCTGTCTCCATGTCTCTCTCTCTCCCCCCGTCTTGCCATGGTCGCCATTTTCAGCATGTGTTTTTGGTTTTTGAATTCGGCATGCCACGGCCCTACCGGTAATACTGAAAATGGGCATTATGTAACTGAACCAGAGCTATTCTGCTTGCAGGGAATGGGAATCCGCGTGTGTGTGTGTGTGTGTGTGTGTGTCTGCGCACACATGCAAGAGCTTGCAATTTTCATACGCAAATCAACAGTCCCTCCAGACATACTACAGTAGACTTTGTCATAAGGCATGGCCCACATTCCTAGGTTGTTATTGAAAAGAAGAATGTGCTCTCAATTACAGTCACGGCCTTTGCTAAAACAAACTGAATTAATGCCTACATCAGTTAATATAGTCATAAATACATCTAAATATTTAAAACACAGTCAAAACCCTAGCATTTTTGTAGTATATTTTGGCACATATTGAAAAATTTAATATAGAAAGTGAATATCTAAATTTTAAATAATACAAAAATGAATAATTGAATGGAATCCAGAATAAGCAGTGAACATAAATTCTTACTGTTAAGATTTTGTTATTAATACAGGAAAAATGTAGGCTGGGCAGGCTATAGCCGTTAGCATGAGGTAGTACTGCTCTCTGTGTGTGTGTGTGTGTGTGTGTAGTGAGAATAATGCTTCACACTGGAGCCTCTCCTTTAGAACTGATCATTTGGGCCCAAGATCATCTGCAGATGTCATTTTTCCAGCATGCGATGTCCTGGCTGGGTTAGCATCGACTACAGCGAGTACCATGACATGTCAACAGACCACAATATTGGATACATATTTATTGGACAGTGAGCTGGCCAGGATAGTTGTGTGATGAGTATGTGCGTGTGTTACTTGGAGTTTGTGGCTGTATCTTGCTGATTAGGCCTTGTTGATTTTTTGTATTATTGTTATTATTTTCATTGATATAATGTCATGGCTTACATTACTTCTGGATATTGAATTATTGTGTAGCTTGTATTTATCTTGTTGCAGTGTTTGTTAAGACAGAACTAAATGAAGTATTATTTCACCTGGAGTTTAGATTTGATTTGTTCAACATTATCAGAGAGAACTGTGCTAATATACAGAGGTTTTATATTTTTAATCATGCAGGATTTTTTGTTTATTAAAGAGCAGCCATTTAGGTGCAATTATACATATATGTATAAATATTTATTTTTGTCATTTTTCAGTTTCTGACACAATTTGAAAATGCCAGTGGCTCTTTACATTGTGTGTAAATTTCATGATGACTGGATCAGAAGAAATGGCGCAAAATGATGTAGAAACACGTCTGGTTCCATTGACTTCCATTAAATACAAAATGTTTTTTTCTTTCTCCTGTAAAGTTGCCATTGTGGCAGGTATCTGTATTAATAAACTCTTTATAAATTAATGTTTGTTATGTAGAATATGTGTTTGTATGTTGCTATATTCCTTATGAATGTATACATGCAAAATAAGGAATAGGGGAAGTGTGTGTGTGTGTGTGTTGAGGTTGAAGGAATGCCAAGCAGGGATGGGTTAGACCCTGGCACTTCCTCTCTGTGTACAGCACAGCTTATCCGCCTCTGGATTAAAGGCCGAAGAAAAGAAAAGAGAGATGGCAGGAGCCCCCCTCCGCCCTTCCCTTACTCTCCTCACTCTTCCTCTTTCTCTGTATCTCTCTTTCTCTCTGCTTTCCATGTTTTTCTGTAGGGTGGGTGGATGTGGGGGTGATCCTTTAAAAACACACACACACACCCTGATTCATTTGCAAATTTGCATGGTCCCCGACAGCGGACGGAGGGAGAGCAAGAGAGGAGATGAAGAGAAAAGAACACGACAGATAGCATGCTGTTCGATGCACTAGTTCCAGTGGCAAGGCCTAGCAGCATGCTCACATCGTTCTGACTCTGGGATCCATTACTTTGGTCTGAAAGGTTCCATGGGATTTGTGAAGTGTGCCATTGAACACAGTAACATGTTCACGTCAATGTGAGTGTATGTGTGTGTTTGTGTGAATGAATGAATGAATGAGAGCACCCAGGTCGTGCCTCTGAGTGTGTGTGTTGGTAGTGAAGGGGTTAAGAGGCAGGGATAGCCCCCTTTGTCTCGGCGGTCCTCTTTGCCATTGTTCCGCTGGAATTGAGCTCGGTGCACCTCACTTGACCACAGCAAAGCAATAAAATGGCCTCTAAGTGCTATAGCCTCTCTCTCCCTTTGACAACACCTCTCCTCTGGGCTTTCTCTCTCTCTCTCCACACACACACACACACACACACACACACACACCACAGTACACACCTGAATAAAGTCTTTGCCTCTATGCTATTTTACCCTGCTTTATCGTTTGGTTAAACAGTGTATTATTCTATGGAGAAAACATGCATTTTAATACAATTGGTTTTTGTGTTTTAATTTTCCTCGCACACACTGAAGCATGAAATGCGTGTTCTGACTACTGCTAATAAAAGGCAGTCAGTAAGAGGATATTAATATAAATTTTCCCCATTCATTCATTTATTTATTCAAGATCCTGTTCTTTGTTCAACACAAATAAGACGCGTATAGCTTAGAAATGCAAGCGGCGCAACATTGTGACAGAGAAAAAAGAGCAACTGAATATTGTAGGAAAAATAGGCTGCAGTTTATTACCTTCAGATAATTGAAAAAATAATTAGGGTGTAAGTGCATATATACATATTCTAGCTCACATATGTATGTATATGTGTGTGTATATATATA
>BRDA01011055.1:71489-127474 GCA_036984385.1 Crenuchus spilurus | reverse complement strand
GTGACATCGATGATGACGATTACATGAAATCGTGATAATATATTGTGGTTGATGAGTGTGACATTGATGATGACGATTACATGAAATTGTGATTATATTGTGTTAAAGTACATTAGCAGTAGTAGTTACAGTGTGAGTAGTTGGTGTTATATAATAGTGCTAAAGTACATTAGCAGTAGTAGCTACAGTGTGAGTACAAAGTAGTTGTTATATAATAGTGTTAAAGTACATTAGCAGTAGTAGTTACCGTGTGAGTACAAAGTAGGTGTTATATAATAGTGTTAAAGTACATTAGCAGTAGTAGCTAAAGTGTGAGTAGTTGTTATATTAGTGTTAAAGTACATTAGCAGTAGTAGTTACAGTGTGAGTAGTTGGTGTTATATAATAGTGCTAAAGTACATTAGCAGTAGTAGCTACAGTGTGAGTACAAAGTAGTTGTTATATAATAGTGTTAAAGTACATTAGCAGTAGTAGTTACCGTGTGAGTAGTTGGTGTTATATAATAGCGTTAAAGTACATTAGCAGTAGAAGCTAAAGTGTGAGTAGTTGTTATATAATAGTGTTAAAGTACATTAGCAGTAGTAGTTACCGTGTGAGTAGTTGGTGTTATATAATAGTGTTAAAGTACATTAGCATTAGTAGCTACAGTGTGAGTAGTTGGTGTTACATAATAGTGTTAAAGTACATTAGCAGTAGTAGATACAGTGTGAGTAGTTGGTGTTATATAATAGTGTTAATGTACATTAGCAGTAGTAGCTACAGTGTGAGTAGTTGGTGTTACATAATAGTGTTAAAGTACACTAGCAGTAGTAGCTACAGTGTGAGTAACTGTTATATAATAGTGTTAAAGTACATTAGCAGTAGTAGCTAAAGTCTGAGTAGTTGTTATATAATAGCGTTAAAGTACATTAGCTGTAGTAGCTACAGTGTGAGTAATTAGTGTTATATAATAGTGTTAATGTACATTTGCAGTAGTAGCTAGTGTGAGTAAGTGGTGTTATATAATAGAATTAAAGTACATTAGCAGTAGTAGCTAAAGTGTAAGTATGTGGTGTTATATAACAGAGTTAAAGTACATTAGCAGTAGTAGCTACAGTGTGAGTAGTTGGTGTTATATAATAAAGTACATTAAATGTACATAAATATGTTAAAGTACATTGAAATTCACAGATACAGTTTGAGTAATGTCTTATATGATAGTGTTAAAAGTGTTCATTCAGTGCTTCTATTGCATCATTGGGATGCTCACTACACACTGTGAACACTCTGCTTGCTAAAAATAGCCAGTGCCATGCAGAGATGCTGGATTTGAGACACAGCTATGGAGGTAGGAGCAGGTAGGGGAGGGGCTAAGGTGCAAAAGGAAGTCGGTGGAGCTGGTGGCATCACACTCAGGGCACGGCTGAAGTCCCTCTCCGCACGGAGCCCTGGCGATTATGATAATAAACAGTTTTATCATCGGCCTTGCAATCAATAATGCGGCTTCTTAAGGTTTAATATTTCAATGGTATTGATCATCTTAACAACCGTGTTTGCGGTCGACTTGCCTTAACTGCAGGCTAGCGAGAGAGAGGGAGAGATAGAGCTGCAGATGAGTGAGGCGAGGTTAGTGGGGGTATATGAAGTGATTGAGCTGAACAGAGAAAGGGAGGTTCAGGCTAGATTGGCTGCGTTAGCAGAGCTAAACTTTTATTGCAGATTAAACCTGATATTTCATATAATAACTCTCTCTCACTGTCATCAGGGAGGGCGATGATGTGAAGACATGAGGAACTGGAACTTTGCTTCTGTCTTGCTTTAATCATCCATTGTTTTTCACGTTTACAAGTCAATAGAGGCCATTTTTTCAGATTCTGACCTCTTCTACCTTGACTCTTTTTTGCATTGCTCACAGAAAGGGAGAAATGAACACATAGCTGGCAAAAAAACCCTGTAGTCTGCATATTTTACTTGTATCTCTCTCTCCCCCACTTTCTCACTCTCGCTCTCTGGAGGGTGGGGAGGGCTGCTTCCTTGAGCTATTTATAGAGGAGATTTGATAATTAATGAAAATGAAAGCCTTTGGGCCTGACTGGCAAAGCGCGCTCATATGTACGTGCAGGTACCTCCCCCTAACCTTTTAGTAAAGGCGTCCATTAGGATACTAAGCTGCACTTGTTTCAGTCGGTCTGTACTCTGTCCTACACCTTTTCCTATAGTGCTGGACAACAAGCCATGCAGAGTGACATTCTTCTTTTCACCGTGTGGTCAACACCTTTGGTTGTTTGGTTGAGGTTTCAGTTATGCAAATGAATGTAGTACTCCAAAACATACCTGGAGACATAAACAGTCTGATATTGTATTTGCTGTCTTATTTTTATTTATGCTTTCACCAAAGCTTACAGTGAGAATAAACTGTAGACTAATGTGTGTCAGTCACACATACAAGGTGGAAAGTTAGCTTAGCTCAGCCTCAGCAAGATAGACAGCCTACAAGCTCTGTATGATACAGATTTCACTTTCTTGCTTGAACATTGTAATCTACATCCAATCAAACACCTTCTTCCCAAACCTTCACTGTCAACAGTTATAACATGGCTTCAGAGCATGTATTGCTCTTATCTTCTCTTCAGGCATCAGAGAAAGATGAAGACCAGTCTACCCTCACCTGATTGGCTAAATATGGCTAGACTTAAATTGCGTAATTTAGAAATTTGCTCAACAATTCTTGATGCAATACATTGGACACTTTTATCTGCATAAAATTGGGATTCGCTGAACTTTTTTGTTAAAAATGCAATCAAGTTCAGCAGTGATCAAGCACATACAGGCAGACATGGTAACACTCTCCCAAATGCACCCACGTTTTCCTGCAGTGCTCCCGCTGGGTTCTGGCACATGCTGTGTGCATTCTATGAGCCTGGTAGCCTGGGGGCGAATGGACAAGCTTTAGCAATGCCAGCATGATCACCCATCTCTGATTATACATCGATACCGTTATCCCTGCTCTAATTTATGTATTTACAAAACACAAAGCTTTGTCTAGCCAAACCACCAGAGACAGCACAGGGAAATAACACAGTAGAGTTTGTTAAGAGTGTATGTATGTGTGTGTGCATTGGGAGGTTAGCTGGTGTAACAAGAAGTTATTTTTGCCTGTCTAGAAACTACATCTTCTCCTTTTTTTCATTTTTAATCCAACACATTTTGCAGGAACATTTGTTTTTCTTTCTATATTCACATGACCAAGGTCACTCAGGGTTGTTGCACACGCACAAAAAAAAAAACTGCACAAAAGTGAGCTCTTTTCTGAAACGTTCTCTTCTGTACATGCAATTTTAACAGGGAAAAAAGTGGCTTTTGGGCAAATGGAATCGCTTAGCAAAAACAACAGTGAGCTGTGAATCTCTAATAGAATGCATTTTTAATGGGCAGATGCGGCTGTGTTGAGTGTGGTATTAGTTCTCCGGGCTGCGAACTGAGCTGATATGAGGCCCCGCGCCTCATTTGTACTCCCAACCTTGCTCCTCCGCTGGCCCCCCATGCTGCTTGCTAATTGGCAGGAGACCGGGAGCTTCCTGCTGCGCGTTCACCGCTTTTCCCTGCGCCTTACCACCCTGCACTCGCTCTCACTCTCTCTTTCTCTGCCAGCTCTCCCTCTCTAGAACTGAGTAATTAACCCACAGCTAATTAACTACTTCTAATTACACCGAGGAGGCTGTTTCTATCGCACTCTCCAAAAGTGAGGACACACTCTGCCTCCACGTGCGAATTCCCCCTTGGCTGCCTTTGAACCTACTCCTGCTCTCTTTCACTGTCTACATAAGCTCCATCTCCTGTTAGCGAGGAGCTAATGCTGTGTCAAAGCTCCATAAGCCCTGTGGAAGCGCCCTTCTGTTTCGCTACATTGATTGCATTTACAGATCTTACGGTGCAAAATTCACCAAGATTCTGTTTCATGTCCTAAAAGAGAAGAACACAATTGATACCAGTGAATCAGATCATCTGCTTTCAGGCCTGAAAGCAATTAGTAACAAACGAGCTTGCAGATGTTTACAGTTATAGAAAAAGTCGCTGAGGAGTAACTCATTTCCACAACAAACAAAATCCATAAAACAGTCCCAGAGTAGATGTGGCCTGCTGTGTTTACACCACGGCAGCCTGATCGTTGTGACACTGAGAAAGTGAGGCGGAGGGAGGTGCATTATGGGAAATGTAGTCCGGCTCTGCTTTGCTGCAGTAGTGTGAGGTCAGTGATGTGACAGCAGTGGTAGCAGCAGTGTGCTACAGATAGCTATGCTATCTCTTCTCTAATGTACTTTGAGGCACACTACACTGATCTCTCTCTCTCTCTCTCTCTCTCTCTCTCTCTCTCTCTCTCTCCCTCCCTCTCCTGCCCCAGCCTCGTCACAGCCGCTGCTATTTCTGTAGCTCAGACTGATAGCTAGAACTGAAGATCATTGATTTTACGGGAAGCCGTGTTTACAGCCTGAGTGCCATCGACCTGAGGTGACTTTTTTTCCTCCTGAAGCGGCGGCAGCACTGAAGCGTCCCTGTGTCTACATTAAACACTCAGGAGAAGGAGGAGGAGGAGGAGGAAGAGTTCAGTCTACTCTGTTTACCTCTCATATTAATGAACCCGATATTGAATGGATTCTACTGCATAAAGCTGCTAGATTGCTTCAGTGCGGCGGAATTATAAAAGTGTTGCCATGTTCTTTTGCAGCCACCGAAGCGATTATTAATCATTTAGCAATTAAGCTATTTGGGTAAAAAACGGGTAGATTTAAGATTATGCGGTCAAGGCATTGGGAGACATGTTCATTAAGGGCGTACAGCTTTGGAGGGTAATGTGTGGTCCTAGATGGTTACTCTAGAGGGCCTTCCATATGAAGCTCTATGAGCTGTGCTCATTACACCACCCTCAATGTGAAGGCCCAGAACATAACGTCTCAGCATCCGGGTAAGAAGCAGGGATTAGGGCAGGCAAGAGGCCTTTGTCGAGCATTACAACGGACTTAAGGTTAAGGAGGAGAAGCCGTCTCTCTACATATATGTGTGATTAATTGGGCCAAGCTTAGCCGACGAAGCCCTCCTCGCAGCAGCCCGAGGAGTACAATGCTCGCTTCATCAATGAACACGTCCCTAGTGCAGCATCAAAGGCCCTGCCTGCTTTATCAATAGGAGCCCTTCCTTCCCACATCTTCCGGTAACTTGCTTAGCATTTACACCATTGATTTTTCAATAAGCGCCCTAACCCTGCGGTGGCCAGCATCTGTGATGGCTAGATCTGGCAGGCTCGGCGAACGGAAGGCCCTGCTGGAGACTGCTGGGTCCTTTTTGGTTTTTTAAGCCGGAGCTGCAGGGGGGTACACTAGGACAAAAGACAGCAGAGCGTCCCCTCAGAGCAGTGGGGGTGGGGTACGGGATTGGGGGTTCCCAGCTGGGGCTGAGTGTGAGTTAATTCCCCAGGAGAGAGTGGAGGGTGCCGGGCCTCTGGAGGCTTGGCCCTCAGGCAGGTGAATGTGCATGCTTCTAATCAGATGGCTCCTTAGCCTTTAATTCCTATCTCGCTTGGCTGGTAAATCCTAGCTAATGAAAGGTCCCATAAATAAAAACTTTATCTCATTTTCCATCCTCTCAATATGACAACCAGACCCCATTCTCTGATTAGGTACTGGCCTTTTTTCATAGGCAAAGGTCTTATCTGCGTTGTTACACTGTAATGGGGGGATGCTTCTCTGCTAATGCAAGTGGAGGAGATGGGAATGTACCTCTCTGTCAGAGGAAAGTTCAGCCTCTTGGTGTACTTCTAGTGAGACTTGATAGAGTTTTCTGTAGGTGAATGTGACTAAAAGTGTGACTTTCTGAATATATCAGTATTCCTACTAACAGAGCTTCTTTTCTTCTTGATTGTCCCTTATTATGAGTTCAGACTTGTTTTTGCTGCCTTTTACACTGACCTGTCTTTTCACAGTCTACAGCATTTGTCCTATCATTACTTTTGGAGGAAAAAGATAAAATTAAAAATGGACCCCCTTCTGTTCCTCAGAACAGTATCATCTACAGTGACTAATCATAGTGCAAAGGCATGGCAACGTGCACGCTCAGACATTATTGTAATTCATGGTTTATGATTCTCAGTCGATTGCTACTGTACAGTGC
Organism: Crenuchus spilurus; assembly: GCA_036984385.1. Classification (NCBI taxonomy): domain Eukaryota; kingdom Metazoa; phylum Chordata; class Actinopteri; order Characiformes; family Crenuchidae; genus Crenuchus; species Crenuchus spilurus. The sequence goes on along the minus strand of BRDA01011055.1, from coordinate 121,330 downwards.
AAGCAGGCAGACTAATTTGTGTGCACTTCCTCTGCCAAAGAGTGTCTGCATGTCTGTCTGGGCCCTCGTTAGTGTGGGGCAGAGATTAAAGCTTCCCCTGTTTTTAAACAGGTGTCGCTGAGGAAGCAGACCTCCAGTGGACAAACAGCATTATATCTGCCCTCCCATCTGCGACTGGCAGACTCCAGACAATCCTATTGCACATCAGTAACCACCCCAGGCTTATTGAATTAGACCTTCCCCATTTTAAAGCTCAATCCTGTTTTCTGTAAGCGATGCAAGTGGACAGCCGGCTCCGGACCCTGTGGATGAGCGTCCGGCTCTGCAGGGGAACTCATTTTGGCACTTCTAATGAAATGCACATTATGGCAGATCTTCAGGTTGGACTGTTATGGACAAGGAGCTGGTCTGTGTGGATGTGTTTTAGATTTGCACATTTTAATGAATTCACATATCCACAGAGGAATCCGGTAGTGTTGGGGTCAGGCCGCTGGAAAGATGCTTTGGTCACTGTTTGGCAGACACTGTTTGGTTAGATTTAAAGTGTTATTGTTTATCACAGCAATGGTAACTGCATGTTCTCAGTATTTCTTAAATTAGAGACGGTGCATAATTTCTTTAATTGCGAAATGAAATATATGGAAATGTATGTAAACTCCCTGAATAAAAGCGCTGTAATTAGTGTTTATTGGGGGAAAAACAAAGACAACATATGCTAAAAATCACAGTCAGTGTTTGCATTTGTATTGTTGCTTTTGCAGTGGGGGCTGAAGGTTAGTCATAGATGGAGTGTGGTGGTGGTGGTGGTGGTGGTGGGGGTATATTTTCATCAGACATTCATGAAGAGGGAGTCAGACATTATCAATCTCCCCAGCCAAGCCCTTTCCTGTTAATATGTTTGGGGGTTGGGGGCTGCAGACACAGTGTCTGATCAGCGCTGAAATTTGCATCCCTAAGTAAATAAGTAAATAAATCAAGTGCAGGCAGTGAATGTGCTAATCAGGCAGGACATGGCGGTTAGCGCGCTGCCGGGAAAGTTTGCTCATGTAATATTCAGCATGGGAGGGTGAAAGGGCAGGCCAGAGTTATTGGTTTCAGCCCGGTCGCCCCTTTAATCAATGCTGCCTGCATCCCTTTAATAAAATTATTAGCTCAGCACTATCTCGTGCTATCATTTTATCTCCTTGGCCTGCTCTAAATTGTGGCCTGTGCGAGGGCCTCACCGGTGCTTGGGGCAGCACTAGCCTCTCAAAGTTGCTGCTTGCATTTGTAATGGGAGAAGTGGAGGATTGGTGGAGTGTTTGAAACCAGACTGAGCATGAAACTTATTGCATGCCAGATCTAAACACAGCTGCATTTAGAGTTCCAGCCCAGCTGGTGTATTTTAGCTCTCAGATTTATTGCCACCTCCCCCGTGTGTATTTTTTTCAGCGCTTTGTATGTTGTGTATACAGACTGGCATACAAATAATTACTAGAAAAAAAGGCATATACCATCCATGTGAGTGGCTCTGACAAGGTCGTTCTTTCTCTCTGTGTTTTTTGCATGTGTGCTCTCTCTGATGTGGAGGTCCTAAAACAGTCTGGCTGATATATTCAGCAACCTTCAGCTTGCTCTCTCTGGGTGTGGGAGATGGATCATGTGCTGATGGCTGGTTTCACTGTGTCTAATTAGCGGCACAATGGAGCTTCTTTATCCATTAAGTTATTCTGTTACTGTTTCTCAGACTGTGCGTTAATTAAAAACGGATGTATGCGGGAATTCGGAACCTAGTAGGCTCTGAGTGTTGTTTGGAAGGTGAAGATAAAAGATGGTAACTCGCTGATATGACAGGAAGAGCAATCTGAGCTGGCTTATTAATGCATGTCTGAGGTATTGTGTTTAAGTACCTAATCTAACCTAATGAGCACTCTGTCATTTTCCACCATTAGATCTTGCACTTTTGTCTCTCATCTAATGCACTATACATCAAACCTGCTCACAGCTCTGTACATAGCTTATTCAGTTTATCAAGACTCTTTGTACCTCTCACTGAATGTTTAGCATTAGAGGGCTTGGATTTAGCTTGAATAGAAACAATGTCCTGAAAGCATGAAAGGAACCTTGTCTTTTGTGCTGTGCCTTTAATTCTGATTCACTGGCCATCAGCAGTCCTCTAACCTTATCAATTTCTCTCTTTTTTCTTTTTCTGTCCCTCAGGCCTGGATGCGATGAACGCCTCATGTAGGCATCAGCATGGAAAGCTGTGAGTCTCCCGTGGTTTCTGGGACAGACGATGGGCTCAGCTCCTCCACCACCTCCCAGCAGCAGCAGCACCCTAGTGCACAGGTCACTCCCAGCAACCAGTCCACTTCCCTGGAGCCCCTGTCCGTCTCTGTACCCTACCCAGCCCAGCTTCAGAATCCCAGCACGCCTCGTGAGGTCGTGAGAGAGCAGCAGCAGCAGACACGGACCTCATCCCAGGCTCCCAACGACAGCTCCGCCAGTGGCCAGTTGCACCCCAGACGAGAGGGGTTGGAGGAAGAAGAGCAGGAGGGAGTGAGCTGTGGAGACGAGGACGAGGATTTAGAAGACTTGGACGAGATGGAGATTGACAGCTGTTTCCCAAGTCTGCAGCCCTTCCCAGGCATGCCAATAGCTTCAGTAGGTGGGGGCATGCCCACTCTGATGCGGCAGCAGCCGACTCGGCGGAGGGATGCTACGGAGAGTGGAAGTGAAGAAGGAGAAGAGGAGGAGGAGGAAGAGAGCAGTGATGTGGAGAACCTAGCTGGAGAGATAGTCTACCAGCCCGATGGCTCGGCCTACATTGTGGAAAGCCTCAGCCAGCTGATCCAAAGTGATGGGGGCATGGCACCCAGCCTGCTCACTTCAAATTCTCTCCCCAGTGGGGGTAAGCCTGGGGAACCTTCTGGGACCTCATCAGTATACCCTCAGATCATCAACACGTTCCACATAGCCTCGTCTTTTGGGAAGTGGTTCGGCTCTTCAGACCAAGGTTTCCCCAATACCTCATCCCCGGCAGGCCTCAGTCCTGTCCTGCACAGTTTCCGCGTCTTCGATGTGCGGCACAAAAGCAACAAGGATTACTTAAACAGCGACGGGTCTGCCAAGAAGTCTTGTGTATCCAAAGATGTTCCCAACAACGTGGATTTCTCCAAATTTGATGGGCTTGCTCTTTATGGTAAAGGCAAGCCCATCCTCATGTGTTTTCTCTGCAAGCTTTCCTTTGGTTATGCTCGCTCCTTTGCCACTCATGCCGTCCATGACCATCGCATGACCCTGTGTGAGGACGAGCGTCGGATTTTGGGTCATAAGCATGCGTCAGCCATCATCCAGGGCATTGGCAAGGACAAAGAGCCCCTCATTAGCTTCCTGGAACCAAAAAACAAGAGCTCACCCCCACCACCCACATTAGTGCCCATGAACTCAGGCCAGAGCTTCTATGGTACATTCAGTGGGGTCCATTTAGAGGGGGGGAACAGTAGTGGAGGAGCAGAGGGCCTCCTCAACAAAGACTCTGATTCGGGTCTCCAGCAACAAGCCCTCCTCACCCTGGGAGGTCTTGGAAGTCCCAAACCACCCTCTCTTACCTCAACCCCAGGCCCTGCCAAAGACTCCAGCACCCTGTCCAAGGTACAGGGAGGGAGAACAGAGGGGCCTGTGGGGAAAGAGGGGACTCATAGAGGGGAGGATGGGAATATGGAGGCCCACGAAAGTAAAGCTCTTCTTCACCATGAGGAGATGGCTTCAGAGGAAGAGGATGAACTTCTCTTAGAAGAAGAGGAAGATGAGTTGGAGGATGAAGGCACTGCAGTGACCTGTGGTGGCAGTAGTAGTAGCAGCAGTGGTGGACAATTGGGGGAACCGGCTGTCTCAAACCAAAGCATTTCCAAATCTCCTTTATTAATGCCTAGTAGCGCTCTCCAGCCTTCTGCCTGTCCCTCTGCAGCCAGCCCCACAATGAACAGCAAAGCCCCGGCTTCCATGTCCTCTTCCTCCATCAGGGGGTCAGAAGAGGGGATGGCTGCAGATGGTGGGGGGAGGACCTCAGAGCTCCTTCTGAGCTTTAACTGCCAGGGGTCCACTGTCCCCTTGGCGATGGCGGCAGCCGCCAGCAGAGGGGGTGAGGAGGACGGGGCAGGAACTTCTTCCCCTCTCGCCTCCAATGCCACCGCTGATGAAAGTGCCAATCGAGATAGTGCCACAGCTCCTGAACCAAATGAATGCCCAGCAGAGGGAGACGATGACAACGGTACCCTCCTGCACCACCACCACCTCCACCACCATCATCATCACCCACACCCGTCGCCCCACTCTCACTCTCACTCCCACCACACTGGGGCCTGTGACATGACTGGGGTGGGTGACTGCACGCAGAACCACGGTGTCGGGGCCAGTGGAGGTAGTGGGGTCGAGTGCCCGAAGTGTGACACTGTCCTGGGCTCATCACGTTCACTCGGTGGCCACATGACCATGATGCACTCTCGTAACTCGTGCAAGACGCTTAAGTGTCCCAAGTGCAACTGGCACTACAAGTACCAGCAGACCCTAGAGGCCCACATGAAGGAGAAGCACCCGGACTCCGGGAGCTCCTGCGTGTACTGCAGCAGCGGGCAGAGCCACCCACGCCTGGCTCGTGGCGAGAGCTACACTTGTGGCTACAAGCCCTTCCGCTGTGAGGTTTGTAACTATTCCACCACAACCAAGGGCAACCTGAGCATTCACATGCAGTCAGACAAACACCTCAACAACATGCAGACGCTGCAGAATGGGGGCTCCATCCCAACTGCAAGCGAGCAGGTGTTTGGGCATGCAACTACTGGCGTGGTGGCCGTTCCCTCTGCCACTCAGGCCAGCAGTCACCACCCTGTCCATCATCACCACGCGGCCCAGTCATCCACCCACATGGCTGGGCCCTGTGGAGCTCCTTCACCCACCAAACCCAAGAGCAAACCCACTTGGCGCTGTGAGGTGTGTGACTACGAAACCAATGTGGCCCGCAACTTGCGCATCCACATGACCAGTGAGAAGCACATGCACAACATGATGCTGCTCCAGCAGAACGTGACCCAAATGCAACACGGCCGCCTGGGCCTGGGGGCCATGCCCTCGCCTTCTGAAGCAGAGCTTTACCAGTACTACCTGACCCAGAACATGAGCCTCCCTCCAGGCCTGAAGATTGATCCATCTGGCACTGATGCCCAGTTCCTGCTCGGAGGATTCCACTTGGACCCCAGTATGGCTGCTCTGGCCCCTGCATTAGGTGAGTTGACTGAGCTAGGTAGCAAAGAGCCATTTGCAAGCTCTCTAGCGTTGAAGGGTGATCTGACCCTTTATATAGAAGCTTTCAACTTATCTCTCAGCTCTCCTTCATTTGTCTACAGAATGTTTAATGAGTTTAATGGAAATAACTTAATTGAAAGACTTTCTATAAATTTGCTTTCACTATAAAAGGTCAATTTTTACTGCAAGGTACACCTGCCTCATTTAATGTGTCCATATTTTCCTGTGTAAGTAGCTGTAGAAATAGTGAGAGACAAAAAAAGCATGAGAGGGAAAGAAAAGAGGCTTGACTGAAACGTACTTGAATAGTAGCGCGTGATGGTACACAGTGAGATGAGGACCACTCAACCTAAAATAAAATAAATTACACGCTATCTTATGCAGCGGGCGTATTTCTCCTCTCTGAAAGCCTACTGCCTTGAAAAGGAGAGCCTTGCTGTGCAACGTTTTAGAGGCCATTTTCATATTATATGGTTTTGTGTAGGTGACAAGTAACTGAATTGTATGCAACTGAAAAAAGTGTGATGCAAGCAAAGAAGGAAACCCTTCACTAGATTCCTTTCCTGATAGAACAGGATGTCACCATAACTCAGTGCTAGAGAGCAGTCTCTAATATGTCTAACTTGAGAAGCTACAGCTCTAGTCAATAGCTTTTGTGTAGGTTTTTGAATGAAGGTTAAAAAACGAACTGGTAAAAGATGATACATTCATTACATTGATGAGAAAGCAAGTGTCAGGAGTGGATATTGTATCTCTACAATCCCCTCACCTCCATCACTAAACACACAAATACAGAGTGTGAAAGGGAGTTCAGAAAGACGGCCCTAACACACGAGTCTCCGCTTTCTTTCAGCATCCACTCTGTCTCAATCTATCTGGGTCATTTTGTCTGGGAAATTCCCCCTTGTAGCCCCCCCCCAACACACACACACACACACACACACACATGCTAGAAAGTATGTATGAAGCGAAGTCCTTCGTGCAGCTTTGTCCTCCAACCTCCCTCCACAGATCAGCGTTTTTGTGTCATTATTCCCCAACTGCGGCTGCCCTCGCCAACTCGAGTCGCCTCATTTTTCCCCTGACTTTGTAATTGCCGCTATAAATTTTATCTCGGTCAAAAAAAGGAGGAAAAAATGGGCCCAGGGAGGCTAATGCAGCAGCAGAGCAGAGGCTTTAACGTGCCAGCTGTAACCCAGTGTTTGCACAGCCTCGTCTCTGACTGTCACCATTTCAAAGATGCGAACAAGAATTGATCACTGCAGCTCTTTGGTTGATTTTGAGGGAGTCTTTAGCAAGCATGTTAGCAATGAAAACATCTATGCCTTTAAAGCAACTAGTGTCATTGGCATAAGTAGAGCCCACTTTAAATGTGTCCTGATGGGCTAAAAAAGTCGTTTTGTATTCTCTGTCTTCCTTCTTGTTGTATGACTTCACATGATATCACTGCCTCACATTTTTCTCTGCACCAGGAAAGAAAGTGTGCTTTTAGTCAGCACCTCACATGCAACTTGAGTTAGCTCTTTCAACAAGCTTCTTATCAGCACGCTGCTCGCCAGCTGATGAAAAAAAAAACAATTAAATAAAATTATGAGTGTGGTTTTCCAAAACCTCTAGTAGATGTAGCTCTGCATAGTGTGTTACTGGAAAATGAGACTGATTCCAGGGCTCTTTTCAGCCTACAAAGCTGATATGGTCTGCAATCAAAATATTGCACAGATTTATAACCATATAACTTCCCACATGAATAGTATATGGGATTTAATGCTCAGTGAGTGCATAGACTAGAGATTTAGCCACACAAAAGAAAGAGAGATGGAGTGGTTAAGAGCTGGTATGGATGAAACCATGCGGTGATCCAGACATCAGGACCGACCCAGGAAGGGCGAGCGAGGTATAGATTACACAAAGATGTAGGGGAGAGAGTTCCATAAGCAGAGTGGTGAATTTGTGAATGATTTCAGGGGGCTCCAGAGGTCTCTCTCTTGTTGCTATAAAAGCACAGGTAATGGAGGAAAGCTGAAGAAAGGCTGAATTCTGCAGCGATAAATAAAAAAAGAGGCTGCTGGAATTAATTTAGTGTAAAGCCAGGCGGGGTCAGGCAGTGCGCTCAGTCTGGGCAGTGATAGATTAAAGATCAGTGAGCAAAGGCAAAAACTCTTGCTCTTGTCTCCTCCTCCTCCTTTTTCCTTTTCCTCCCTTTCAGGTGCTTCACTGTGTTTATCATCCGGTTGTTGAGTCCTTTGGAGATTGTTTAGATGCTCTTCCTTAATATCTCCAGTCAGACTTGCCCAAAAGTGTCTTTATTGATTTGGACAGAATTCCAGGGTAAACGTGGAGGAAGAGAGGGGAGGAAAGATGCACCAAAGACACTGTAGTTAGATGATTTACAGTGTTGTGGATTCAGGATCCCTTTAGTTCTCCTGTAATAATAGAATAACAGAGCTCACAGCCTGTGGGGTTGATTTAATGATGAGCTGTGAAAGTGCAGAACTTGTAACAGGGCTACACGTAAATCCATAACTGTACTGATAGTCACCAGAGCCTGCTCCTCTGCTCTCCTCATTCTCATATTCTCTCAGGCATAAGGAAAGCATGGTGAAATGGTTTAATAACAACATATATAAATATGCACATATGCATTATTTTATTGACCAAGTTCTTCGTAGTTCTCTCCTACTGTTTATATATTTTACTGTTTAGTGGATCTAAAAAGGCAGGTTGCTATTAGACATTTATGTTTATGACTCTTCCTGCATGTTGGATGGGTTTTATGAGCCGATTGGTTCTTTCTTGTCATGCATAGCAGGTAACATACTCTCTGTTTAGTCAGATAGAGCAACAAATGAGTGAAATAGAAACCATCAGCAGGTAATAATATGTGCAAAAACAGTGCAACCTGCACATGGTGGCAAAAAACAAACTCGTTTTGAGCACACTAATGTGCTAATTTGTGCTTCTTTTCAAAAAACTACATGAGACGTTTGGTCTATAAGTCTCTTTTGCTGAGTTGAGTGGTCAAGTTAATGTTTAGTTAGTCTTGGAGGGACTGCTGTATTTGGGCTTATTACAGCATCAAGAATAACAGCAAAATCCATAGACAATGTCAGTCTGGTATTCACTTTACTACCGCCTACCCCATTGCCTGCAAAGCAAATCCACTTTTCCCAGAACATTCCTTTATCTTAAGGCATAGTGGAAGCTCTGAATTGGACCCAGATCCATTTAGTAGTGCATTGTATGCCAGCAGTGCCCATATTGTAAGTGACAAATACCTGAAGTGTAAATGAATGTGCCATCAATGGAAGAAAACAAATATCCCTGTGTGTTCTATGTCTTTCAGTAGGAGGGGACATCCCCATGGATGTACGTCTTGGAGGAGGACAGCTGGTGTCTGAGGAGCTGATGACCCTGGGTGAGAGCCTGTCGCAGACCAGTGACCCTTCACTAAAGCTCTTCCAGTGTGCCGTGTGCAACCGCTTCACCACTGACAACCTGGATGTGCTTGGTCTGCACATGGGGGCCGAGCGCAGTTTGCCCGAGGACGAGTGGAAAGCGGTGGTTGGTGACTCACACCAGTGCAAACTGTGCCACTACACCACACAGCTGAAAGCCAACTTCCAGCTGCATTGCAAGACCGACAAACATGTGCAGAAGTACCAACTTGTGGCCCACATCAAAGAGGGTGGCAAGGGCAACGAGTGGCGCCTCAAGTGCGTGGCCATTGGCAACCCTGTGCACCTCAAGTGCAACGCCTGTGACTATTATACAAACAGCTTGGAGAAGCTACGCATGCACACTGTCAACTCCCGCCATGAGGCCAGCCTCAAACTCTACAAGGTAAGTGAAGAGTTAGGTACATGCAGTCGACGTCTTAGACTTCCTTAGTAAGCTGTTCACCCAGTGGGTGATTGGCTGTTAGGGCTTTGTGAATACTTTTAATAATTATTGAATTGCAGTTTAGTTTTTATATGGCTTTGCCTGGGTATTTTTAACGCTTGGACTGATGACTATTTACATATAATTCAGTCAACATGCTGGAAGTACCGACTTAGCATCTATAGATGGCAGTAACTAGAAAAAAAGTAAAATATTTGCTAAATGCTTGAAGTGACTTGTGTGAACCATCAAACACTACATCCACTCCCAGTCAAGACCAAGACTTTTACTAGTCAAGCACGAGACAAGACTAAGACTTTTACTAGTCAAGCACGAGACAAGACTAAGACTTTTACTAGTCAAGCACAAGACAAGACCCAGGCTTTTACTAGTCAAGCCCTAGACAAGACCAAGACTTTTACTAGTCAAGAACAAGACAAGACTAAGACTTTTACTAGTCAAGCCCTAGACAAGACCAAGACTTTTACTAGTCAAGAACAAGACAAGACTAAGACTTTTACTAGTCAAGCCTGAGACAAGACCAAGACTTTTACTAGTCAAGCACGAGACAAGACCAAGACTTTTATTAGTCAAGCCCTAGAGAAGACCAAGACTTTTACTAGTGAAGAATGAGACAAGACCAAGACTTTTATTAGTCAAGCCAGAGACAAGACCAAGACTTTTATTAGTCAAGCCCTAGAGAAGACCAAGAATTTTACTAGTCAAGCCCTAGAGAAGACCAAGACTTTTATTAGTCAAGCATGAGACAAGACTAAGACTTTTACTAGTCAAGCATGAGACAAGACCCAGGCTTTTACTAGTCAAGCCCTAGACAAGACCAAGACATTTACTAGTCAAGAACAAGACAAGACCAAGACATTTACTAGTCAAGAACAAGACAAGACCAAGACTTTTACTAGTTAAGAGCCAGACAAGACCAAGACTTTTGATAGTGAAGTCTGAGACAAGACTAAGACTTTTGCTAGTTAAGCACGAGACAAGTCCAAGTCTTTTACTAGTCAAGTCTGAGTCACGACTTTTTTCATCATATAAAAAAAAGAAAATTAGTTAATTCACTATAGGTTACACACACACACACACACACACACACACACACACACACACACACACACATATATACCACTTGTTTATGCTCTTGAGACTGGACTCGAGTACTACAGCACTAGAGCAGAAGAAATGGCCCAAAATGGTACAAAGTACTTTCAATATTTTTCAACATAGTTTACAGATAAAAGTTTTGATTCAGTGATGAGATTTTGTGATCATATGGTGCATTAGCTGACAAATCCCAGACATAGCGGACTTTCTCCCTGTTTCTCAGCTGCACTCTCAGCCTGTGAGTTATGAACCTGGGTTGCATTAGGAAGCCCAATGCTAAGACAGTGGAGACGGAAAGAGGCAGGAACGGTTAGAGGCAAGAGGGACATTGCAGGTCAGCAGGGTGAGAAAGAGGGTGGAGGGTGAAATTGCTGGAAGAGAGGATGAAGAAGTGTGAAGTGAGAGAGAGGAGGGAGAGAGGTTTGGTCCTAATACTCCTCGGAGTGGTAAAGGCAGAATCGTTCTCGACAGCCGTATTGATTTTCGCCGGACTTGGAGCTTCACCTTCTCCTCTAATCATTCCATAATAGCCAATGGATGAACACTCTCTGAACAAATGGCTATAAATCTAACAGGCCTGAATCCACTTAGGCACCTATCCTGTGTGTCTACAGCCCAGACTCACACCACGGTTAACCCAAACTGGCACAGCAGCACACGGGGACTCCTCTCCTTCATTCCCTCTCCATCTCTCCTCCACTCACACATAAACACACCCTTGCTTGCTCCCATAGTTCACACACATACACTCTCATGTTATTTACACACGCACACGTTCTCAGACGACCCCCCCCCCCTCCAGAACACCCTGTGAACTGCCCCCTCTCCCTGCTTACTCAGCCTTTATTTACACAAAGACTCCACTCCATTTTCAAGTGTTATGCTCTTGGAAAGTTAATGGACAAAAACAAACAATATATATTATTGGGTTTTTATTCAAGGAACGTTTACAAGAGCGTAGCTCTAGTCCGAGCTCTGCGCCAGAACTACTTTTGGCAGAAGACCTCCGTAAAAGGGCGGGCTGAGAAATGGCCGGTCTTTTACAGTGCGCTTTAATCACATTAGAAAGCTGCGGTAAAACAGCACAATTTAGAATAACATCCAGCGCTTCGTCAGAGACTTCAGTGTTTTATGAATGGGTTCCTTCCAGTCCGCTGATGGCTTTATTACAGGCTTCCTGTCTACGAGCTCTTTACACCCCATGTGCGTCCAGTGCGCTAACAGAGAGAAATCGTTTCTCAACACTCCATTAAAGGGGAAGGTGTGAGATGGAGCTCCCAGGTCGGCCATAATCCCGGCCCGGGGGATGGGGATGAGGAGGGGAGGGTAATGGTCAGCGGAAAGTGGACGCATTGACGGTCATGGGCAGGGCCTGCTTCCAACTTCCTCAGGGCTTTCTGTAACTTCAAGCCTGGGCTTGCGCTCAGGATATTTACAAATACCATAGCAACCATGAATATATACCATGAGCCTCATGACTGGTCTGTGGAGGTGAGCGTGATGTAGCTCCAGGCAGGGTTTTAGATCTGGGGAACTTACCTTCAGCAACTGGTCATGTAAATGGCCTTACTGATTGGTTGGGGATACGCTCAGAATTGGCATTAATTTTTAAAAGGTGCTCAAGGGGTCACGTCATTACATTTCCAGATCATTTTCCAGGCATTAGACAGTCTTTCTTGTGAGCTGTGTGGAAGCAACTGAGTCAAGCCTGTCTTACTTTAAATGCCTGATGTTCTATTGAGGCTTAGAGATGTTCGACACATCAGAGCATGCTCATTTTTTAAGCTCTAAGCTGCTTAAAATGGTTCCTTGGGCCTCAAAGCACCGCAGATCTGAAGAGCGAACGAGACGGCCATAGCTGACCCGAGCACAGCGAACCCTGTGGATGGCAAGCCTCCGCCAGGCCTCCCACAAATGAAGACGTTCGCAACTTGACAAGAGTTATTACCACGTTTCGTGACCTACAAATGTGATTAGTAGATGATAAGTACATGGTGGTGCTGAGGCCGCACAGTAGCGACGGCTTCCGTCTCCGCAGTGTCGCTGGCATGGTGTCGCTTTGGATTTATTGCTCTGGTTGAGGGGCTGACAGACCGGGCCTGACAGTGGCCTGCCAGCTGGGCTGTGCTGGGCTCAGCCTACATGAGGGAAAGAGAAAGTCTTTATGCCTGTGAAATCTGATGCAAAAAATGCAGCATTTCTTTGGACCTCTCTTTAGGGAGAAAATAAATCATCAAGTCAGCATAAACAGGGCTGTAAGATGTGGGAGATCCTTGGGACACTTCACCCAAATCAAACTGGTTTGCATTAAACAGGCCCTTTGTGTGCACGACTCCGTATAAATTTGAGCCTGTAATTACTGGAATTAAAAAGGAAGGTTTAAACTGAGGGCTAAGCTGGATGGGATAATTTGAGAGTCTGTGGTATGCGGCCCATATTAGGACTTTCTAAAAATACGCCCCCCCCCCAACCTCTCTGCATATTGGAATGTTCCGAAAGCCCATGGAAAGCTCGGGCGAGCTGTTCTGACCACACGGACCACCACAGAGACTCGTCCAGAGGATGAGATCAAGTCACTTCAGTTTCAGATATACCGGCATCTTTCCTCTCGCTGTGAACTTTCACCTTCCCTTGGTCCCTAGCAGTTCCCGTTCCTCAGCTGCTTTGTAGTGGTAAGGATGATGTCATGTTGGTCACCCATAAGCACTAGCAGATGCGCCACGCAACAATATGCAGGTCATCCGAAAGTTTAGTCTTCACTTTTATTTTTGGTGTAAGTCTTTTTTTTACCATTCTAGAGTTACAGTGTTCATAAATGGAAAAAAGTGGGAAAGTTTCTCACTAAAAATAAAAGATTTGGTCTCTCGGGCAAATCGTAACATACTCAGACTTTCCCGTTTCTCACATTTGCTTCTGTTGCTGATGGAAGTCCCCAGATGTTTTGTAAACACTTTATTGGTTATTTTTTTTTTGTTTTTTACAGATAATATAAAAAGACAAAAATTATAAAAATAAAAATAAAATTATAAAAAAAAAATAATATAAAATTACAATCAGAATTTGAAACTATGTTAAAACTTCATGTGTAACCTCAGCAGATGGTATCTCATGAAAAGCAAACAATCAATATATTAGATGTCCATCAGTTCAGTCTGAACAGAACATGAGTACACCTTTCTGTCCTATGTGGAAATACTATAAAGACTCTGGTCACTCAGAATTGTCTCCAGAATTGTGTCTTCTATGGTAGAAGGGTGAGGTAGGACATTATCACCACTTTGTAGCTCAGTTTTGGTGTCTCACACAAGTTATCGGCAGTGAGATTATAGACTTTTCTCAATAAAGCTCACTAGAATATGAGATATTAGTGCATAAACAGCCTCAGTAAACACTGTTAATTCCTACAACAGGAGAATGTGCAATATGTCTGAGTAGAGTATGTATTTGAAAAATAAAAAAAAGATTATCTTGTTTAACATCAGTGGAATAAGTGCTATAGCGCAACAGCTGCACTCAAAACTATAAACTCACTGTCAACACCTTGTGAGACACCAAAACTGATCGAAAAAGTTGTGACAAAGTCCTACCTCAGCCTTCTACAATAAAAGACTGGAGCAGCAGCATGTGTGAACTGCATATACTGTTGTAGGTTCATTATACTGAAGTAGTGCAGCCTAAAATATATTCAAAGTCCGTGTAATCCATTCTGTTCCTCCTCAGAAGGTCTGTCAGGTGTCAGCATGCATGTGCTGGAGTTTTGCTGGAGTTCGCTGTGAAACTGGACTGCGGCCATCCGCTCCAGACAGCGCTAGGGACGTCCGGGCCAGACTTGCGCTTCTAGGCAGACCTTTCAGGGGAACTGGAGGAGCAAGGGGGTTAGCTGGCTACCTTCCTCGTCTCGGGGGCCACTGCGATCCGCAGTAATTGAGATTGATTGGATGTTATTTTTCCTCTTGCAAATGTAGTCCATTAGCTTGGCACATGCATAATCAGTTTAGGCCGCAGTTAACTGAATGTAATCATGTTCCTCGGTGTCTGCTCGCGCAAAATCCACTCCAGATGCCGCTTGGCTGTGGAAAGAGAGGAAGAAAGTGCCGTCACTATCACATGGGGAATCTTTACCCAAGAAACCCCTCGTCTCCTCCTGCACCCAGACACTTCCCAATCAGTGAACCCAGCGTAACTACACAAGCTTACAAAAGTCTACACACCTCCAGCCACCACCGGCCCTTGCAGATGGGCCCCTGGATCACACGTTGACGCATATCAGCCATGCTAACTTTGCCCTGACCGCAGTCCAAGTCCAACCCACTGGGCCAGAGCAGAGTTGGATTCACTCCTCTCTCCTTATTTTCCCCTCTAGTGCAATCCAACTGGAGCAGCTCGGTGGCGTGGGGGGAGAACGTCCACGCTCGGTGGAGAGCAGAGGAGAAACACAGTAAAACAAAACAGACAGTAATGCGAGAGAAGGGATTAGGCACGGCTGCCACAACGGAGCGCATTAACGTGCTCCTCAATTACGACCCACCCCTCCACTGCATAGCACCCCCACACCCAGTCGGCTGGACTGACCTCCGCCATTAATGATTATGATTAGCATTATGATTTATCCTCGTCAGGCCGAGGGAGCTCGACTCATCAAAACAAATAGACTGCGGTCGTGCCGGCTCCAGTAAGATTGTTTTTGTTTTATTATCGAATAAAAAGTGCAGAGCAATTTGGAATTAAAGTCGCCAGGGAGCGTTTTACTGCTATTGCTATGGGGGCCGTAGCTGCATCTTTCATCTGTGGAGAAAGGAATTCAACCTCAGAAAGAGAAAGAGATACACACTGCCACACCCAAACTGTACAAGCCAAGCCTCCAGACATCAGTCAGGAGATTCAAAGAGGGATGGGATGGATGGGGGGGGCAGCAGGTCTGAGAGTGATAGAGAGAGGGAGAGAGACATTTAGACGGAGATACTCTGCTAATTATCATGGCTAGCCTGTGATTGTTCAGTAATAGTGCTCAGTGGGGAAAAAAGGTTGCCGCTCTTCCAGGAAGAGTACAGCTCTGATTTACTGGTAGTACCGCGCTAATAAAGCGCTCACGCCGTATCCGCACCGCTGCCACTCAGACATCCTGCTCAAACCCCCCACTACTGTTAAAGACATAGCGCAGTCCACTCACCCCATACAGTACCTAAAACAACCAACAGGTTTTACTTCAGAGCCTCAGAGCATGTGCTGTCACCGCTTTTTACGTAGTTATTAATCCTAAACCTGGTTATCCAACGACTTTACACGGTGTGTCCAAATGTTTGTGGACACCACTTCTAATGAAAGCATTCAGCTGCACCCACTGCTGACACAGATGTACAAATTCACACACACACACACACACACACACACACACACACACACACACACACACACACACACACACACACACACAGAGTGTCTAGTCCATGTAGAGAAGTACTGCCAATAGAATAGAACTAAACATTACATTACATTACAATACAATGCATTTAGCGGACGCTTTTATCCAATGCGACTTACAATAGTAGGACCCTATTAGCACCCCCTTCTCATAATTTTGGAATGAGTTGGGAATGAGGTGGAGTGGTGATTAACATCTTGACTTCACTAAAGCTCTTGAGGATAAATGCAATCACATCCTCACAGCAATGCTCCAGAATCTAGTAGAAAGCCTCTGGACAGTAGAGACGTTTACTGCAAAATCAGAAGGATAAACTCTTTTAATACTCTTGTTTTCAGAAGAAACAATGAAGGAGCAGGTCTCACAATACTTTTGTCCATATAGACAAGGTTATAGGTTTGATGTTTAAGCACAAACGGAGTCTTCTGCACTGCATGCATAGGCTTTGCTAACATAAATCAGAGATCTGGGTATGTTTTGCTACTCAGCTTTGTGTTCATCAGTGTGTCAGCTTCTGTATAAGACTAGACATTGTCTAAATACTGATTTGACAGTTCTCGTTTCTGAACTATTGTTGAAAGCACATATTGAAAATCCTTTTGACACATAAGTAGTTTAAACACCTGAAAGTGTGCTGATGAGTGCTGACATCATAACAAGGGTATAAGATGCATGGAGTATGTCACTATTCCCAAGGCAGTACTTTTATCAGTTCAGTTCAGCAGCTTTCATAAAGACGAATGGCAAGATCTAAACAGCTAAAATAAAGAAAACACGCTCATGTGTATTAAAAGCATCATGTGTGAAATGCTAGGTGTTGCATGTGTGTGTGTGTGTGTGTGTGTGTGTGTGTGTGTGCATGTGTGCATTATCTAGATCATTACATTAAATACAAATTAATATACCGTAAATACTGTAAAAAGTAACATTTCGAGCTAGAAGAATACATTTTGATTCCAGATGTTGCTCCTCAGGCATCACATAGATTTATTAAATTCATCACCAGCACATTTGAGTTTATGTAATGAAGCATTGATTGGCCAAATGAGGTATTGGATGATACAGATAATACTGGACTGTCAAGGGATAAACTGTCACATTAGCATAAATAAAATGACCTCTTAATTTATAATTATTTGCATTAATTCTAATATTAGTTTTTGTTTCTGCATATAAACACTTACTATCCTCTTTTTAAATCTTTCCAGGGGTGCCTAAAACATACGCAGTACAGTACAGATATATATATATATATATATATATATAGGTGCATCTGCATGTTTGTATAGAATATAGTACAGTGGGGGAAAAAAGTATTTGGTCAGCCACTGATTGTGCAAGTTCCCTGACTGAGGTCTGTAATTTTCTTCATAGGTTCACTTCAACTATGAGAGACAAATGAGAAAATAAAATCCAGGAAATCACATTGTAGGATTTTTAAAGAATTTATTTGTAAATTATGGTGGAAAATAAGTATTTGGTCAATAAACAACCAGCAAAAATTCTGGCTTTTACAGACCTGTTAGTTCTTCTTTAAGAAGCCCTCCTATTCTGCACTAATTACTTGTATTAATTGCACGTGTTTGAACTTGTTATGTCTATAAAAGGCAACTGCCCACACTCTCAATCAATCACACTCCAAAGAGCTTTCTAACGACAACAGGGACAAAATTTTAGACCTGAACAAGGCTGGGATGGGCTACAGGACAATAGGCAAGCAGCTTGGTGAGAAGGCAACAACTGTTGGAACAATTATTAGAAACTGAAAGAAACACAAGATGACTGTCTGGGGCTCCATGCAAGATCTCACTTCATGGGGTAAGAATGATTCTGAGAAAGGTCAGGAGTCAGCCACAAACTATACAGGAGGACTTAATCAATGACCCAAAGAGAGCTGGTCTCAAAAAGAACCATTAGTAACACACTATGCCATCATGGTTCAAAATCATGCAGGGCATTCAAGGTCCCCCTGCTCATGCCAGCACATATCCAGGCCCATTTTAAGATCACCAATGACCAGAGGAGGCATGGGAGAAGGTCATGTGGTCAGATGAGACCAAAATAGAGCTTTTTGCTACTCAAGTCCACTCGCTATGTTTGGAGGAAAAAGAATGCTGAGTTGCATCACAAGAACACCATACCTACTGTTAAGCATGGGTGTGGAAACATCATGCTTTGGGGCTGTTTTTCTGCAAAGAGGACAGCACGACTGATCCGTGTTAAGGGAAGAATGAACGGGGCCATGTATCGTGAGATTGTAAGCCAAAACCTCCTTCCATCTGTAAGAGCATTGAACATGAAACGTGGCTGGGCCTTCCAGCATGAAAATTATCCCAAATACACTGCTCGGGCAGTGAAGGAGTGGCTCCGTAAAGGTCCTGGAGTGGCCTAGACAATTTGTGGAGGGAGCTGAAAGTTTGTGTTGCCCAGCAACAGCCCCAAAACATCACTGCTGTAGAGGAGCTTTGCATGGAGGAATGAGCCAAAATACCAGCTACAGTGTGTGCAAACCTGGTGAAGACTTACAGGAAATGTTTAACCTCTGTCATTGCCATGTTACAAAGCTGAACTTTTGTTATTGACCAAATACTTATTTTCCACCATAATTTACAAATAAATTCTTTAAAAATCCTACAATGTGATTTCCTGGATTTTTTCTCTCATTTGTCTCTCATAGTTGAAGTGAACCTATGTTGAAAATTACTCTCTCGTCATTCTAAGTAGGAGAACTTGCACAATCAGTGGCTGACCAAATACTTTTTTCCCCCACTGTATAGAGTATATAGTAGGCAGGCCCGTGAGGTGTTTAAGTTCATGGCTGGACCTCCACTGTCAGCAGCAGTGTGAACTACCACCCCATCTGAACCTCATCTGGCCCTGCCTGCCTGGAGGCCACTGAACTCTGCTGTACTGAAACCAAACAGAGAGCAGCACAGTTGAAGAGGGAGGGGCTGGAGGGCTTTCCCTTAGATAGGGGCAGAGGGTTGGCTGGGTCTGCTGTTGGTCAGGCATTACAGTCTGTGGGCAGGCTCCTTGTTGGTCAATATCTTGAGTGGGCGGGCTCAGGGCTGTGTGTCTCTGGCAGGCTGCTGGAATTTCACAACTCCTGCAGCTCCCACCTCGGAAAAGGCCAGCCACTGACCCGTGGCCCAGCTGCAGCAGTCCTGCTGCTGGTTAGCAGTGCATCTGCCCCTTTTAATGTGTGTATGTGTGTGTTCAGACCAGCAGCTAGGCAGGCACACATTGTAGACCCCAGTCGTTCCTCACTTCTGTCTATTTGTGTGGGCAGTGAAGGTAAGAAGACAAGATCTGGTGTTGTTTGTAGATACTTGCTTTGGCCTTCCTCCTCCCATTTTTTGGATGGCTGAACTGAGCATGCTCCTCTGCTGATGGAGGCTGTTGATCCTATTATGTGCTGCCTGATCAGCACAAACAGGGGATTGGAGTGACTGGTGTGTGTTTGTGTAGGGGCCAGCATGGGTTGAACTGTAGGGCAAATTAAAAAGAATGAATAAGTCTATTTACATACATTTGGCTGACACTCTTATCCAGTCATGTTACATTTGTAGGTAAATGTAGCATTAGGAGTCTAGCCCAAGGGCTCTTATTGGTGGTGTTGTGTCATTGCCAAAATCAGGGATGTCTACCAACTAGACTTTTCCAACCACTGTGAATTTAATTCATAAATGTATGTAGATGATCTAAAGCTGAGCCAAAAACTCTCATATCCTTCAATTCTTTGAGGTCTCCAACTCCTTCATCTATCCAGTGTGGGTGTCTGTCCTTTTTCCATATGCTGTATGTGCCTCAGACTTTCCCTCACTAACTCCGCCCCTTATCCGTTCCCCCTCATCCATTCTCTGCCTCCTCAAAAATTAATAAACAAGGCAAATACCCGTCACACAGCAAACGGAGCAGCGTGGCTCGCAGGCTGGTGGGTGGTCCAGCGCTCTGCTCTGCTTAAGGTTAAATATCTTTAATCCAACCAGCTTGGAAAACTAAACATTCTCCTCCGCCAAATCCTCCCTCTGCCTTCTCTCTTTCTCTCTCTCTCGCTCTCTCTATCCATCTCCCTCTTTCTTGCTCTTTTGCTTTCTCTTACTTCCCAGTCTATCTCACGCTTTTCTCTTTATCATCTGTCTCTTTTCTCCTTGTGACTCAGTTGTTTACATATCTGATAATTCATTCTCTCGCTGGTTTCATTAAACACCTTATAAAGGATCAACAGAGGAACCGGCCATTAAAAAAGCAGAGCAAACAAACAAAGTTCTTCTTTTTAAGGCTTGTAAAACTCGTCCGTTTTAACTCAACGATGGGACGAGTTTGAATAAAGTGTGGAATTCCGCCTCTCCGTGCCCCAAGCGAGTGGAGGCGCTTTCTCTTTTTCACCCTAATCAGGGTGTTATCTGAACCAGGCCAGCCTCAATCTTGTAAAGATGATATTACTGCCATATCAGTCATATTGCTATCTGCGCCTGCCTCCCCGTACAGCCCCCAACCCCTCCTTTTTGCCCGGCTTAACTGCAAGATTGCATGCTTGCCCTGTGTTCAAAAAGCCCTGATAAGGACTGCATTTAATCAGCCCCGCTCAATGATTTAGTGTTACGTTTGCATGTATTTGTCAGTCAAATTTCAAGGCAAATCATCTCTGGGACTCGACTGGCTGGCAGCGCTTTAGTCCCGGCCCCGCCTTTATTGATGAGGACAGGTCATCATCGGGGAGATGCGGTGGCCAGTTGGTAAATGTCCCTTTGAAGTAGAGGGTCGCCTACACACAGTGAGAAGAGAGAGAGAGAGGTGCTGGAAGACGGAGAGAGAGAAGAGCCTGATACAGAGAGAGAGAGAGAGAGATGTGGGAAAGCCTGAGAGAGCGAGGACGAAAAAGAGAGACAGGACAGCTTACTAGCTCACTGGCATCAATATATCAGAGGCTGAGCGGTCAGATTAACGGCCTTTGAGTGGACAGGGCCTCAGTGCTGTTATGCTCATGGAGCTCAGTGGAGGGAAGAGGGGCGGAAAGTTTGCGCTGTTTGGGTTTGGGCAGCTGAGGAGTGTCCCGGGACAGATAAATCCAGGCCAGAAAATGAGGCTGTGGACCCCACTGTCTCACTTGCTTCCCACCCAGAGCTTTTTTATGAGCTTGGTTTCAGGGCTTGAACATACCTTTCACACTAAAGGCAGCATAATCTTTTCTACGTCCCAAACAGTAGTTAACTGGAGCGCCAAAGACAAAGGACAGTCAAAGTCAGTCCTGACCACTTGGCCCAGTGGTTTCAGAAACATATTGGGAGATGGAGCTCTGTTCTGGCTGAAGCTCAGAGCTGCTAACGGGGAGCTTCTCTCAGCCTCGGTTCCTGAGTTGAAAAAGTTAAGGCTAGCCTCCCCTGCTGAGATGGACGCCCACTGAAGCGTCTTATGTATGGCCTAATTGCCGTGCGCCAAAGTCCAGGGTTAGGACTGGGAGCTGTAAATCTATCAGCGTTTTGGGGGCAATGTTCTCACCAGATGTAGAGTGCAGATTTTCATCCCTTTGTAATTAAGCAGTTCAGCCTGGGGTGTCATATGGTTTTTATTGGGGCCCCTCTGGAAAAAATCATTTCGCACCTTGTTTTCTCATCATGCTCTTTTTTATTCTTATATTAAAAGAGGATAAAACAGAGAAAAGAAAGGGATTTTTTTGAAAAAGGAAAGAAAAGGGGGAAGAAAGCACCCGTGAGAGTTCCTGTTATGAAAATGATGAGTTATTGATATAAAGGGTGGAGGTGTGAGGGCATGGGTGGGTCACCCTGCTCACAGTAATCAAAGGAACTTGCTCAAAGTCTGCAGGCACAGACAAACAAAAGGTTTCAATTAGTGCTCAGCAGCTCTACATTCTGTCCTTTTAAACAGTGAAAAAGTGCTCCGGCTATAGAGAAATATGTTGAAATATGAGTCCAAGCTTTCTGACAATAAGTCAGTCAATAATAACAGTTAGGAGACCTGCCTGAAGATCACAAAGAAGAATTTGTCATTAAAAGTGTAAACCTTCAGTAACATCACCTCCTTTTATCTGCACTCATCAGCTCCACTGAGCACTTACAGACTGTAGTCCATCTGTTTCTCTGTACACTCTGTTCACTCTGTTTTTCAATAGTCAGGACCCCCAGGAGAGCATCACACAGCAGGTATCATTCTCAGTACTGCAGTGACACTGACGTGGTGGTGGTATATTAGTGTGTGTTGTCCTTGTAGTCTTTAAACATTATGTCCACTTTACCTTATTGCTCGACCTTGTAGATGGAAAGTCATTGACAGTAGATGCCCACGGATGCTGCTGGCTAGTGGACTACTCTCAGTCCAGCACTGACACTGAGGCATTAAAAACTCCAGAAGCTCTGTTGTGTCTGATCCATTCACACCAGCACATCACACTAACACACCACCACCACGTCAGTGTCACTGCAGCTCTGAGAAAGATGCACTCAAATCATTTATGCTCTTCCATTGAAGAACAGAGTGAAGGATACTAACAAAGCATACAGAGAAACAGATGGACTACAGTCTATGTGACAGTGCTCTACAATCAAACCCCTTCAAATACTCAGCAACAAAGCAACTTAGTGTGCAGTACTTCATTAATGTATTCCTCTCCCTCTCTCTCTCTCTGTTTCTCTCCACCTGTGTTCTACTTTACGCTTATTAACGCAGCAAGAGAGTAAACGAGAAGGAGTGAGGTTGAGGGACAAGTCTGGAAGCTTTTCAAGGGCAAACATTTACTGCAACTTTATAGCGCTCTCATTCTGCACACCTCGACCCGTACAAAACTCCCACTTCTATACACTCTCTCACAGTGTCATAGCAGGCTCATCCCCCTACCGCTGGTGCTAGGAACTCTGAGGTCAACCTCTCTGAGGTGCCTTTTTTTTACTAGTCACAGCTGCTGAAATAGGAGGAAAAGGGCTTTTGTTCTGTTTGTTAAACGCTTTAACACATTGGTGTTTTTTTATGAAACAGTGGCGTGTGATTTATGGAGTCGAGCGCTCCACGAGCCTTGGACACCCTCCTCCTCCTGCCTCACCTTACACCATCCACCACACAGTGTCTCATCCCTCTCATCACCATAGCAGCATCGCCACATTTGGTCAACACCAGGCGCTAAAGTTGACTTTGGCAGATCACTCATGTGAGCAGCACTATCTCTGTCACTGCTCAGGAATTTCCTTAATTTATACTTGTTAGGTTGGAGTGGTCTTGTTCTGCTAATTTGATCCAGAAGGCCTGTCTGTGCTACTGTATAAATGAAGTCTCTGGGAGACATTTTTACCTTCTTTTTTTATGCCACTCGAGTAGATTGCGAGATCTGGTATGCAAATGATTATTCAAATTATCGTTATATTAAATTAAGCACTGAAAGAGGAGAGGGAGCGCCTTATTAATGAGTTATATGAAGCAGGCTTTATTAAATATTTGTTGATGTTGCAGGGGGGAAGTGATGTGTGTATATTAATTCTGCAGCCGTGTGTCCCAGTGGGTTCAGATCTCCATACAGAACTAGGCTTTTGTTCTGTCTGAGCGGATCTCCAGCGTACTGGCCCAGTGCATCCATAGCGCCGTCTGTCTGATGAGTTATGAGGCCAGCTTTGGGTTCATCAGCGTCCCACACTATCCCCCTTTTCCCTTTCAATACGGATCTTATTACCCAGCTCATAGCGTAATGGCCGCGTGGTCCACCTGCCCTTTATTTCTCTCTATGAATAAGAAACGCAGCCCCATCTTCTGTTATCTCTATTTGGCATTTGTCTGATTTGCACTCTCACATTTCATTTTACTACCAGTGGAGTCTTTGAACCATCAGAGCGATGTGGTGTAAAAATGACTAGACTTTATGGACTATCAAATGGACGGACGAGGCTATAAGGATTATAGGAGTGCAAACTGAATTATTGAAAATCCCCCTCGACATGATCCAAAACCGGCCCACAAAAAGTCCGACCATAGCAATGATACTCCCAATTTTCTTTTGTCGAGCTCATTTCAAACAGCCCCAAGCCCTATTGAGGCTTATCAGTCCATTTTCCTCCATTCCAAGCCATTTCTTTCTCCAGGGGTCATTTTCACTTAAGCCCATCACGGTGGACAGTCTTATAACAAGCTCTGAGAAGAGAATGAAACTGAAACAGGCTTGTCTTTCATCGTAGACGCTTAGTGCTGGTCATGTGACCTAATTTAGAGGCGAGGCCTGATGTGTTCATTACGGTGCATGCAGAAACCTGATGCAGGTCACTTCTTCAACCTGATAAAGTTGCGGTTTCAGCTGAGGAGAGTGCCGTCATCGCTCCTTGGAAGGGAGTCAAATGTTTTTCGAAGCTTGGTCTGCATGCGGAGGAGAATTCCCAGTATTCGACTTAACTTTTAAATCATTAAACATGATGAAGGCATCTCCGCAAAGTCAGGGCTTTATGTACGAAAATCAAACGCCAACTGCCATCTCTGATCAGAGGCAACAGCCATCAGAGCGAGGTTACGAAGGCAGAACAGGAAAAGCCATTAACTGCCAATCACTGCATCGATCGACAAGCCAGTGCACCACTACCATCACCACTAACCCCCCCTCCCTTACTCCCTCACACACACTTACACTCCCTTATTTGTCCATGATGATGTCAGGGAGGGATGGCCTAAACCCAAGATCTGCCTCACTTCTTAGACAGGTCTTTTTAACAGCACTGGACATGAAGTCTAACCTAGACGGGCACTTTCTTTTTACTCTAGAGCAGCGCTCAACTGTACAATGCCCACTGTTATCTTTTAATGTGTCTACAGATTTTCTTGTCTGCTCTGACAATCCAGGAAAAGACTTTTCACGTATCTTCACCAGCGGATCAAAAACTCCCCAAACATTTCAGGAAGGAAAGACCTAGAATACAACACCAACTTATATTAAGAATGTTGTTTTGGAGATACAGGGATTCGGTAGGACAGTAGAGATATCATCTCATCCTACACTTGAGAGGCTGTGCTCCAAATTTTAATGGCACTTTAATTAAGCAAGCCCACTTCCATCATAGGGACAGGCCCATGATACACAGCACTTAAATGATTACTAAGCCCACCGTTGCTCTCTCCTTCTTTCTCTCCATGTTTTTTTGGATCTCCACATCAGATAAAAAGGGAAACTAATAGAGTCGGCAAAGGACAAAAGAAAAAGATGGCAATTGATTTTTTTTTTCTCCCATATCCCCCTCCCTCTCTTATTTTCAGCTGCATCGTTAGAACTGAGGGGTCATTAGAAGAATATTTACCTACTTCCCCGCTTAATAGAGATGCTGTATATCAGGAGAAGATCGGGAGCAGAGGTCAGGGCTGGGGGGAGCAATTAAAGAGGATAGATCTGCCCGAGGCGGGCCGTCCCATTGTGCACACTGCAAGCGGGAATGGCTAGGTGAGCAGAGAGGGAGCAGAAGGCGATACTTATTGAACGCAGACTCTTATAAATGTATCGAACCTGAGATGAGTCCAGCACTTAGAGCCATCGTGCTCCAATTCTAATGTGCATCATATGATTTTAATGATTAGGGAGTCCTAACCTTGACCAGGCCTGAATCTGTTCCAGGGTGCCAGTGTGAGGAAACTGGTGACTGTTGGTGTCTGGAGTACATTATTTAAAGGTCATTTTTGGGCATTTTAGGTCAAGTGTCAGTGGTTTGGTCACCAAAGTGAAGTGTCAGAAGAGATGGACCAAGTACTTGGACCAATGACAGATCTGTCCTTTATATTGGTTGAGCATTCATATATAAATGAATTTTTGCATATTTTTGTTCTGTATTGTATTTTATACAATAGTCTATAACTTGTCTGTAGTACAGTTACTGCCATTGTTATAACACATTGCAGGGGTTTAGGATGGCTTCGTGTACTATTAGCCCTGTGGTTTGAGAAGTTGTTTACTTTCACTCTTTCGCCATTAGACGTCAACTCATGTTTGGCCTGTTCTCAGTGACTACACCATAATCATGGCCTGCAGAGGCATGATATAATATGTGCTCCGGGGGCCTTTACTCCTTTGCCCCACTACTGCGGCAGTCTCATCAATGCATGGGCCAACAGGAGTAGTGAAGAGCGCCATAAAGGGGATGAGGGAGGGTAAAAGAAGACCAAAGATGCAATCCAGACCAGCCACCCCCCTCCCCAACCCCTTCATCCAACTCGTAAATATTTGCATGGTTGATTTATAAACAGTCCTGGCCTAAGACGAGATCAAAGTGTGCTGTATCAGTTATAGAAGAGCAGAGCTTCTTGCAACACTGCTCTACATGCCGCGCTTATGCCTATTAAAGACTAGGCCATATATCACCAGGCGTATTGGCAGGGTCTTTGAGTGGCCCGCTCCTGCTGAAAAGCTAATGGCGCTCCTGCTGTGGCTGTGAGGGGTCTCAGGGCGCACAGGGAGCGCTCTATGGATTAGTTAAAGACTGGGTACTCGCGCTAATGTAAGTACACGGCCCTGTTGGGCTCTCTGCGGTGACTGGCAGAGTGCAGGTGGCTTTGGGCCGTGGTGTTGGGTGGTGTAATGTTAGGTATGTCTGTGGTAAGAGCTAGCGGGAGCCAGTGTGTCGCAGCCAGGAAGACAACAGACAGCTGCACAGGCCACTTCAGTCAGCCTACACAAAGGCCAGGCTGGGGGTTAAGGGGTGGGGAGGTTCAGGGTCAGTGCTGGCGTGGGACTGTTTCAGGATTGTTTATGTATGTATATATAATTTTCTCTTTATTTACTGAATGTAACGTTTTGAAAGTATAAAATCTAACATGTGCCCTGTTCAGTGTGCAGAAAATATGTTTCCTGTATGTAAATCGTTTTATATATTTGTAGTCTTACACTGCATAAATATTACAAATATCCATTTTAATTAAATATTGTAAACATTTCACTGCCATCAAGGCTATGCCCTGCCTGTGTTTAGTAATGGGAGGTAGACAGTGGACCTCCCTCAGCATGGCCTAGCTCACTCTCACATTAATAAGAAGCCAGGCTGGCAGATGTGGGGAGGGGTGGTCCGTGGAGGATGTCTGTTTGCTGACCCCTGTGGGAGACTTACCACTGTGGAGAACAGAGAGGTGTTCTCTGCGGAGATCCCCGATGCTTTTGTTCTAAAAATGGTTGAGCAAACAGGGGATCTATCACCAGGATATAGTTTGCCCGGAGTGAGGGCATAGGGAGACTCTTAAGAGTCTGTGTGGGAACATCTGCCCCAGACACACCATGAGCAACCTGCTCAGCTCCCTACCAACAATTTCCCTCTCAATATGAACATTTCTGTCATCACCACTGACTGAGGACTCAACCAGACTCCAGTGCTTTACTGACAACTGTGACTTCCTCATAGAAATCTTTGGCCTTTCCGGCACCGAGTGGCTCAGCAGGCTAAGACACTGACACTATGACCAGAGGATCGCAAGTTCAAATCCCATTTTGTTTGCCATCAACTTCCGGGGCCCAAGAGAGCAAAAATTGGCCGTGCTCTTTCTGGGCAGGTAGATGGCGCTCTCTCTCCCTATCACTCACACACTGCAATGTTTCCGCTGGCTCAGGTGTCTAAGATTGGTCCTTTCGGAGCTGGGAATCCTGCGCTTTCCTCCTAGCGCATTGGCTCCCCAGTGACGGTGTATCAAGCGGTAGTTTGAAAAGAGAAGGTGGCTGTATTGCATGCAAAGGAGGAGGCTTGTGCTTGTCTTCACCCTCCTAGAGTCAGGGACAGTGCAAAGTGATGGGGAGAGCCCCCTAGTGGATGGGATGGGTTAACTGGCTACTAACACATTGGGAAGAGGAGAAAATGGGCAAAAATGATTTAAAAAAAATAAATTTTTAATCTTTGGCCTTTCAGAAGATGGGAATATATATTTCTAGGAGCTGTGGTCCTACAGGAACTGAGTTTGGCACCCCTGTGGCATAGATCCACTTGAACATAAAGGCTTGTCTTCCTATAGGTGTTATTTAAAGCTGTTCACTAGCGATGTGCCACATACTTTGAACATGTTTGC
This sequence comes from Crenuchus spilurus, assembly GCA_036984385.1. Lineage (NCBI taxonomy): Eukaryota > Metazoa > Chordata > Actinopteri > Characiformes > Crenuchidae > Crenuchus > Crenuchus spilurus. The sequence goes on along the minus strand of BRDA01011055.1, from coordinate 93,609 downwards.
CTTCGACACATATAGCATTACTGACATAATGACAAATTAGCTCTGTCCTCGACCGACCAGTTCTCAGTTCAGACTTGCCAGTGTTGGAACGAGGTCGTAACTGTAGACTGTCTGAATGCTGAATGTAAGAAAGAGTGTTTAATTTGCCTGTAGCCACAGAGGTGGATTGCATATGAGTCTGGCCAGGTCAGCAGGTGAGCTCCTCTCCCCAGCTAGCGGTAAGATTTAGTGCAAAGCATAGCCGAGGAGTTTGCTGTGCACTTACTTCAAAGCCACCCTGCGCATCAGAGAGCTGACGAGGTGTGAGGCAGACGCGGCTTTGGCCTGGCGAGGGCTTACTGAATTATTACTGATGCTTTCGGGGGTAACTGTCCAACCGGCTGGTCTGGAGAATATTAATCATTTATTTGATTGTCCGCATGTGCTGATTAATCAATTTGAGGGAGATCTGCAGGATTAACTACCCTATTATTCCCTTGTAAGAACAGATAAGAGATAAGGCTTTAAAATATCATGTTCCATTTATCATTTATTTTTAGTCCCCTGCTGATGAGGGCGAAATAAAAACTGGAGGTGAGATTAGCGCAGAACAGAATAGGAGAGAAAGAGCCGGGGCAGAGTGAGAAGAGTAGCAAAGAGAGAGACGGAGAGAGAGAGAGAGAGAGAGAGAGAGAGAAGTGGCGGGGGGTGGAGGTGTTTGAGGCTTTAGATCTTTACACCAGGACGGAGCACAACAGATTTTACTGTACTTTCACAGAAGGTGCAGCATGGGGAGGGCGAGCGAGCTTACATAACTGTGAGGGAGAGAGCGCTGTAGCGTTGGATTTGCTGAAAAGATAAAGAAGGAGCAGGCGAGAGAGAGAGAGATTGAGCAAGTGGAGACACAACAGGAAGTAGGGGGGGTAGGAGGGGTAGGTTGGGGGCGGGTACTCCACACCTGGCTAAGGAAGGAGGGCCCAGAGTGTGCAGCAGTGGATTCCTGCATTGAGATCAGCCATAGGTGAGTGAGTTCTACCTGCTCGAGGCTGTGCGTGATGGAACATTGGCTTGCTGTGGTTTGCCAGAGCCCCACCCTCGCCAGCTCCGCTCTATAAATTCTCTGTCCGCTGCTCTGGTTAATGTGTTATGTCATGTGGTAATTCCTTTGATTCTGACATACCTCCGTTAGTAAATACACGCCGCTCTCAAAGAGCTGTGGTTACTTTTACAAGCATGGCGCCCCCGGCGCTTTGGTGGAGAATACAAGTGGAGAGGGAGAGAGAGAGATAGACAAAGACAGAGGACTGAGAGAGAGAGGTTGAGCTGGTTTATTAACTGTATGCTCTTGTTTGTTCACATACTAAGTCTCTTTGTACCTTGCTGGTCAGTAAAGTGTTTGTGTTCCAGGTCATTTTCCTGCTTCTACTGGTCTGCCAACTAAAATATAGACGTGGTGTAAAGTGTAGCATCTTTAAATAGTGTTTAAAACTTACATCAACAACCTGCACACACAGGGTAAAGGCAAGCAACCCAGAAACCTGAGTCGAAGGAAGAATGTGGCCCCTCTGCTAGCAGCATGCGTCGACTCAGTTATGCCTTTTTCAGCACTTTCTACCTCTTAACGCTTTCCTCTCTGAGCTGGTGCAGCAGTGGCGCTTTAGCACAGTGCTACAGGAAGTTGGAGAGTCCCTGGTTGTGGGCACTGATGTGATGAAAGCATGGCTTAGGCTCTGTTTGATGCTGTTCAGCTATGGATTATGTCACTCTCTTCGGCTTCCTTTTCTCCATGCTATGACATTCCTTTTCCCTTTTTTTTCTACCAGTCCTTTACCCAGGGAGGTCAGCTCACAGCAGGGCACCCTTCCAAAACATTAATAAATGAAAATCACAAGTTGTCCTATAAAAAGTGGCTTAATGTGATCTTATAAGCTACGTGCGCAGTTTACATACAGAGCTTTGCAAAGCTGGTGTCCGAGGTGACTTCGCCTGATATTAAATGTCCCCAAATGGGCTACGACCTCCGTGATGACACGGCGACTAATGGCGCGAGTGGGTTATTTTAGGAAGCTCTTGTGCCCGGCTCACAGGGCCCAGGAAAGCGCTTCTTTGTTTTTTTTCACCCAGCGTGGCTGAAGTAATGGTAGTGCCTCCAATTAGCTGCGCTGGGTTTGATTTTTTTTTTTTTGTTTTTTTTTTTTGATGACGGCCATATCTCAGCTGTAATTATGCTGCGCTTGGAATGATGAGGGTTTAGGTTATTGATCTGCTATCGATCCTGCTGATCAATGAGCACTTTGTTTCTTTTTTTATGGAACAGCAAAGTTCTTTTTCCCCCGTCTCAGCTAATGAGCCGGCCCTGCTGAATGACCCTATAAAGCAGCGTGTGTTTGGGCCCCATGTGGTCCAGGGACAGAGGGGTGTGTCATTATGGTTTGGAGGGTGAGCCTTGCCCAGAGAGATTCACTTTTCAACACAAGTGCACATGCTCCGCTGGGCATAGGGTAGAGGCCAGAGCTTGAAAAGAGCCCATTTCAAATTCATGTCTTGCTGAAGGGCAAAACAGGCAAGCCTTCAGGGCAGGCTTTTTTTCCCCTTACTCTTTTATTTTCCCAACCAAATACAGAATGCACTCTCCCTCTGAGACTCAAATCTGGGTTCCTCAGATATTACACTAACCTAAACTCTTTATTGTTATTATAGAGCAATGTATTATTCAAATTTAGATCAAATAAGAAAAACGTGCTCAGTTTATATCAGAGCTTTTGTCTTATAACTCTCTACCAGCCTGCTCTTCGGTACTGATGCTGCTTTTTTATGTACACATGCAGTACTTTTGCAGATATTCCCTGCATCATTTATGGCCAGGATTTGGACTGAGGCTTGTGTGAAGAGGATCAGTCAGAGCACCTACACTCTGCAGTGCTTGAAAAGCTGTTGACTTAAGATGCGCTTCACAGCGATAGGACAGCGAAGAGGGCCGCAGTCCGTTACGAGTCTAAAGTCACTTTGAACACCAGAACCCTCCAAAACACCCTTGTGTATCGCAGGCGAACATGCAAATGTGCTCATTTACCCACGCCGTGTCCGCCCCCGCCACGCCCCCACCTGCTCATTTGCATGTTAAGAAGTGCGGAGCTTTGAGAACCCCTGTTGCTCTTTTGTTGGCAACAGGGAGCTAATAAAAGCTGGGCCCTTTAAGCTCAGCTTAAATATTTACGCTGGCACACAACCCTGTGCTCCTGGTCTCTTGTTAAGCCAGGCTTCTGGGCGGAGGTGGAAGAGAGAGGAGAGGGGGCCGAGTCAGGCAGCTCGAACGCTTCCTCATCTGAGACCAGTTCAAACACAGCACACTCCCAACTTCAGCCTTGGCTTTGTGAATTTTATATAGAAAAGAAGAACAAGGAGGAAAAAAAATCCTAACAACATTACTTTCTCGCCCGCCTTATTGCCTAGCCTGAAGCAGCAACCAATTATGTGCTAATGAAATATTTACGCAGCCAAACGGGGGAGCGCTAGAGGTGAAAGCTAGATAATACACGCCCGAGGAGCCGGTGTTGTGAGGCCTCATCCTCGTTTTACATAGGGACCTGGCTGAGCATAAAGAAGCCTTAAACACGCTAATCAGAGGCTCCTGTTTCCAGCTTGAGTAGTGCACCACTAGCCATTAGAGGTGTTGAAATGAATCATATAATTGATGCATCGAGATGTGGGCGTGAGCAGTTCAGAATAATATAGAAAATGAATGTGCATCGTGATGCATTGCGATATCGAATCGAATTGAATCATTGACATGATAGTCATAATCGAATCGAGCAGTGAAAGTTCACACCTCTACTAGCCATAATAAGTTAGCTTAGCATTTCTGTATCTAAACATCCTGCAGATTTAAGCACGGCTCTGTGGCCTAATTGATAACAACTAAAAGTAAGATGCATTTCAAAAAAGGAAAGAATTCTGTCCAATGGACCACTGAAGCTGTACTGTGAAACACCTGGATAGTGCAAAATGCAGTATCACTAAAGAAGAAAGGCCATCACCCATGAAGTATCAGGCCATAAGTCCCGTGAGTTTGTTCCACCTGATCAGTTTGCTATGTCTGAGCTCACAGATGGAAGATGGACATTGTTGGTGTAGCTTCAACATCTCAGCCCTCATGATGTGGGCCTCTCTGAGCTGCAATATCACAGCCATGCCGAGATGACAAATGGCTTTGAAGAGGGCTCTGCTCATGGCAAATACTGGGGTAACTGTCTGCATAACCTGTAACACTTGTTTCTTTGCATAACAAGTCAAACAGCAAATTGTGCACAGCTGGAAAATCCTATTTTTCACCAAATCATCTCACATCATCTAAAGCTTTCAAACTAGTGTTTGGAAGCATGACTTTTTCTTCTGCCAAATGTTCCTAAATGCCCAGATATTGACAAGTCAGATACTCAGAAATCATACTCATTTCTAAAGCTTGAACTTCCGTAAGGGAAGATGATAGCACCAGAAGGCATCCTTGGATGAAAACAGCCCTATACGCCACACTAGCTGAACCTGTGGGGTCTCTTTGCTGGACAGTGACCCTCTGTCTCGACTTTAGGCGGCCGGATCCCTATCTCCACTGCTGACTTGGCACTCTGCGGGTGCAGGCTGAGGCCGAGGGGCCGTGAGCCCGAGCCCTTCCGAGCAGATGTCATCTGTTCCATCACAAAAGCAGCTCCCATGAGGAGGGCAGGGGGAGAGTGGGATGTTTGTTGTCAGAGACTAATGACGTTTTTGGTAATGTTCCCTTGCTGAATTTAATTTTCCCTGACCATATTAATCATCACAAGTGCAGTTTGTCTTGGAAGCCCCTCTCTCAACTACCACATGCTCTGCACTCCTGCTCAGCCCCTCTCCCTATGGCATTCCCAACCCCCTTCAGCTGTACATGCAGGGGCGTGATGCACCATTTCATAATGTAAATAATACACATACTAAGGGAAGCTATGAGAGTTTTGTAATAACTGATAAAGACCGATTGCTCTTTATTTAGAACCTTTAGTATGTCAGGGTTCACCTGTGCTTGGTTGAGTGATAGTTAAGAAGTGATACGTTTATGGGAGCACTGCAGGTGTTTCAGTGAACTTCACTAACCTCAGCTGGCCTCGGAGCCAGATAGGGACAGTTCTTTTAAAACTGATTAAGGGGTCCCGAGTGGCTCACCGGACTAAGGCGCTGCCACTGTGATCTGAGGATTGTGAGTTCGAATCCTGATCATGTTGCTTGCCATTGGCAGCCGGGCCTCGAGAGAACAGAATTGGCTGTGCTCTCTCTTTGGGTGGGCAAGATGGGGCACTATAAGCAGTGCCGGATGATCCTTCAGAACTGGGGTTCTGCCCTCTGCTCCAAGCACATTACCTTAAAAAAAGGCTGGTCTGCCTCCTGCCAAGAGAGTCAGGGACATGGCAAGTGATAGTGATGGGGAGAGTTGTTAAAAAGGCCTGGTTAGTGTGCCATGAAATATACATTGCAAGAAAATCAGGGGGGGGAAAGAGTTGATAAAAATTTTTGAAGCTTCACTACTTAACACAAGTGATTTGATATTCGACAGTAAACATCCTGCCCTTGTCCATCTATTCACAATTGTAGGTCTTACTAAACCAGCCAAGACTTATCACTGCTGGCCAGTTTCTGGAAGGCAGCTCCCTAATGCCCACCTTTCCCTCAGACCAAGGTAAGACATCATTAAACGCTCCTGGGGCATCGGAATGTCTCTGCATTGATCGCATCTGTCTCCTGTCTGCTCGCCAGTACATTCCTCTACTGTCCCAATAATTACCCCCCGCCGCCGAAGCCGAAATGGAAGGTTTTGCTGCAGAAGGAATAGGAGGCGGCAATGGAGCAGGTTCTGAACTGCCCTCTTAAACTTCCAGATGGCACAGGACAGCTGCAGATGTCTGGGGGACGGTTGGAACAGCTGCCTGCCATGCCCTGCTAGCTCCACACAGCTGTCGCCTCCTGCAGGCAGGAGTATTGTACTGCGGGGTTCTGGCACCACAGGGCCCACATTCATAAAACCACCAGGAGGCTAAGCTGTTAATTAGCTGCTCAGAGCAGAGGGCGACGTCTAGCGATTAATATGTTTTCCTTCCCTCCTTTTTTCTATTTTTCCCCCCGTTGTCCTGGGCTTGACATCATTTCCTGCCTGCTTTCAGAGTCATTTGCCGTATGCTCTGAACAGAGGCTGGCTCATTAAAAGAAGGGGGCGGGTGGGGGGGTGTTTATTTGGCTGCGATTAGTGCCTCACATTATGCATGTATGACCATGCTTAGTCAAATATGCCTAATGAGTGAGGGTGTGTAAAAGGGAAGGAGCTGAGAGGGCCCGGCTCAGACTGTAGCTGGGCATGGGCGCTAGTACACTTGGCATTGATCTAAACCTTGCTTCATGCTCTGTCTCCCTCTCTCACTTGTTCTCCCTCGCCTGAGCTGGCTTGCCACATGAATTATGTGGAAGCATTGATCAGCTGATCGAGGGTTGTTGTTTGAGAGCGCAGGGGCATTATCGGAGGAGGGATTACCCAGCCCTTGTTTTGCTGTGCTGTGTGTAAGAAGGTATTATTTACCTTCTTGTCACTACACCCTCCCCAATGCCACAAACTCCGCTACTTCACCGCCCAAAGAAACGTACACAAACGACTGAGTACATAATCAACAAGGGCCAAATGACTGCCGGCATTGATTGCCTTCTCTCTGCAATTATGTTCCTATTGTTTACTTTCTAGCAGCTTATTTATTCCAAAGGAATTCAATAATTATTGCTTTATTTAGTGCTAAAGTGAGGTGGAGTGGTATAGGCTGCAACAGGGGAGGAGGATTGTCTTCAGGTTCTATCTACATCTTTCTTTGCCTCTCTACTTCTCGCTTTTTCTCATCTATCCCACCTGCTTCAGCCTGGGGTGTCTGCTGATGGACCTGGCCTGCTTTACCAAGCATACTTTGAGCACATTTTCCTCTTCATCCCACTGTGCTCATAGTTTGCTTCTCTAGTCTTAGAGCTTCCAAACTGAAGTAAGTAAAGCAAGTAGTGGAAGCTTGGCCACTGATCACCACCAAGTCTAAATCAGCCAGTGGCTTCAAACTGCTTTGTGTATCTATAGAAATGGCTACAGTTACATTTCTAGACACTCAAAGCTCTTTGACATTTGGACAGACATTAGAGAGTCACCTAAACCACCACCATTGGTCAGGATAAATCTAGATGAACTGTCAGTCCAGACCAGAACACTCACCACACATTAGCTGTTAAGTGAGTAGAGACTACTTTTGTAATACAAATGATCAGAAGGAGGAAATTTAGGCAGGATATCAGGGCAACCCCTCTGCTCTTTTAGAGGAAATGATCACTTTTTTCTGGACCATGGTTTTATGTTTCAGCTGAAAGACAACTTCATTTATAAAGTAAAGTGTCCTCATCACTGCACAACGACACTGGGATCCACACAGAACACAGGAATAGCACCTCCTGTTGTCCCACCAATACCACTTTCAGTTGACACACAAGCTTTCCTTTGAGGTCTCCCATCCAAGTACTAATCAGACTCAGACCTGCTTAGCTTCAGTGAATTTGCATATTTTGTTGTACAGGTGCTACGGTATGGTTTGATGGATAATGTCAGCATACAAGTGAGCTTCCATTAGCTCCATTGCTAATTGTAATGAGAGAAAACAACAATTGCTATAACTTGTTTAATCAGAGCTGTGAGCAGGAAGAAGCTAGCTGTCCTGGGAAAGTCAAAGGCTTTAGTGAGGGAAGGGGGAGGGGTAGGGAGGTGGGACGCGTTAGGTATGCAGTTAGGGGGTGGGTACATGCCGTTTCTCCAGCCACAGCTTTGCGTCTGGGCATGTCGCCGCTCGCAGTGGCTAATTTGAACCAGCCATGGTACTTGGCATCCAGCGCGGCTTCTGTGGTCACAGCTTCTGGTCCTACTGCTGTTGCTGCTGCTGCTCAGAGGAAGAAAGAAAGAAAGGGGAAAAAAAGAGAAAACCAGATAAGGGGTAAAAGAAAGGCCAAGATGTAAACTCACTCTTTCGTTGCTAGCGGCTAACCCACATTCCCAAATGCATTACCCAGCCTGGAGGGGGAAATGTACCCACCCTGTACCCAATCTGTGCTCTCACACACACGCAAAGTACACACAGACATACATATGGTGAGATATGAGACAGGCCTGTGTTCCTATCCTCACTCTCCAGCCACACATTTTCTGCCCATTAGGCGAATCCCTTTGTCTCTTTTCAGGATGCAAAGCAGTGACCTCATTGGCTATAATTTCAGCCATGACATCACCAGGGCCTGTGTAACAAAGGTACTACACTTGACATTATCCATCAAAATGATGCGTCGGGCCTGAACCGGATCACTGTGTTGCTCTTTAGACACCACTGTGGTTTCAGGCACCATGATATCAGAGGATATACGGCCTTGGCTTTCACTCGAGGTATAAGGCTAGAGTTGTGGGCTGGGAGCTATACTCACTGGAGTTTTGGGTTTTTCTGGCTCCTGTTCCAGACTTTTGTACCTCCCTCTCACTGTTAGGCCATGTGTGTGAGGCTGCTCGTGTGTGTGTGTGTGTGTGTGTGGAAAGCACTCGGCTTCACCACTTAGTGCCGAGAATCATCGGGATAATTACAAAGCAATACACATCCAGACGCTCTCTGGCTCTCCCCCTCAGTGGGAATTGGACAGCTCTGGGAGAAATTGATAGCTATTTAGCCACTGGATAGTCATCTGTTTTTGTGCATTAATTGTGTATTAACAGCACTGCCAGATTTAATAGTGGAAATTGGGGTAGGCTCAAAAACAGGTTTGTGTGCCACGCGGTGTGTGTTGGCACACATGTGCCCAGCCGCTTGCTCACTTGGCTGTTCTTGCTGTTAGTGCACCGTGCCTCCACTCTGTATTCGGAGCGCTCTCCAGCAGCTGAAGCGCTGCCCAGTGTGAAAGGTGCGTTTTTACAGCCCATTAAAGTGGATGCTAATGCAGATCTGTGCACAGGAGCAGGTAGGTGTGGAAAGTGATACCTGCGGATAATGTGTGTGAAGCCATGCCCGGGGGTCAGGGTTGAGTTGCAGCAGAGTGGATGAGGTGGCGCCCACACTACTGCTCACCTACACGAACATGGGACGTTGATTCATCCCCCTCTAGTGTACGTGTAACTCACTTTGGAAGCACAAAGTTTGGAATATTTCAGTAAAACTTTGTTCATTAATAATATACTGTATAAAATATAATCAGGTGCTTAATATGTCAGTAACATTCCATTTGAATTAGAATTTGATTCTTTTGGAAAGAATTCACTGCAGTATATATATTACAGAAAATTACTTTATTATTATTCATTCTTTTTGGGAGTTATATTATATTAGGTTACTCCAAAACTCCAAATTTGATATGGTATATATGGTTTTATACATATGCATATGTATATGTCATTAGTATATATATTGCGATATGCTGTACACACATCTGTTCAATGTACTTCACCGAGTGATTTCAGTGCATTATTTCATGTATTATTGATTATTGATCACACACTCTAGATCTCACTCTACCTTCTCTTCTACTGCTGTTCAGGTTCAGGTTATTTAATGATGTGTCTCGCTGGCCCTATGGGCCCGGGTGCGGCTGCTTAGGGGCCCCTGTGTAGGGAAGGCTCCTCAGCAGCACCCTGGTCAAAACACCCCCCTTCACACACTCTCCAAACATGACTTTTTCATTAAGCCGCTGAATTCCTGCGCTCCAGTTGGAGGTGATTTATCAGCACTGAGCTTCATTTCAGGATCATATGAAACAGACACAGCACACACACAGCCCATCTCTCTCATGCATTATTGTGTTTCACATCCAGGCCCTAGGGTGTGTGTGTCTGTGTGTGTGTGTGTGTGTGTCTGTGTGTGTGTTTAGGGTTGGGTAGGAGATTAAGAGGAGATAGCATCTCCAGGGGTCCCTCATGTGGATAGCTTTAGATGAAATGCTGTGTGAAATGTGTGTGTGTGTGTGTGTCTGTGTGAGTGTGTGTAGAGGGAAACTGAAAGAAGGGAGCCTCCCCACTCATGGGACGTGTCTAATGAACCCTATTAAGGCCTCTAGTGTCATGTTGGATTCCCTTATGTGGACTCATACTCGAATCTTCTCACCCGTGTGTTTGAGTGTGTGTGTGTGTGTGTGTGTGTGAGAGAGAGAGAGAGAGAGCTGCTGTGGTGCTGGATCTTCATAAACATCACACTTTGGATTTAATTTTCAGGGGCATTTTTGAAGTTTTTGAAGCTACATGAGAATATAAATATGACAAAAATGTTTTGCCAAAACAGATACAAGATGATGAGTTTACAGGTGAAGGAAAACATACTTTTCTTTTAATGGAAGTCAATGGAAGCAGGCGATTTTTGGTCCAGTCATCATGGAGTTTACACACAATGTAAAGAGCAACAGGCATGTTCAAGTTTAGTCAGACACTGAACTCCATCCATCTGTCTTCTTAACTCTGGTCAGGGTCATGATTAGGGTCCCTAACTTTTCATTTGGCACTTGGATGGGCATTGCATTAATTTAATTTTGTAGCCAGGACAGGACACCAATCAATCACTGTGCACACACTCCAGTACAATTTAGAGTACCCGATTTACCTGATCTCCACGTTTCTGGTCTGTGGGAGGAAACTGGAGATCCTGGAGGAAACCCACAGATATACGAGGAGAACATAGTGTGCCAACCACTTTGCCACTTGAAAATGAATTCTTTACCTTTATCTTTACCTTTTGGACCTTTGGACCATAAATAATGGCCCTAATGACAATACTGTCATGTTCATTCATCCCCATCCGCTGCCACTTTCCTTCTGCTGAAGTCCAGCATGGCCACTGCTAGCACGTGTAGTGTTAACTCCAGGTCAGGTCAGCTGTAGGTAGTTTAAGCCAGGCTTTGCCGTGTCTGCTGCCTGCTCAGGGTTGCTGTAATATATGGCTCGTTTCTGGGCCAGTCCAGGTCAGGTTCACCCTTTCGTAAATCCTGCCCTTTTTATAGAAGCTATAAAACTCATAACTTTTCTTCAACCTCCAGGTCTGGACTTTGAAGTTGCCTTTACGTATCATCTGATTTGGTTTGGCTTATGGTATTTTATTTGCGTCCAAACGGCGCTGATGTCGCTTTGTCTACTCACATGCGGTTCAGAATCATTGATTCTTTCATCCTCAATGTTTTTTTGGTAGTGTTCGCCTGGGACATCTGTTCTGACTAAAACCAGTGTGCCGTTTCCCAGGATCGATTTGGTGTTTTATATGAGTAAATCTGCCGCGCGGCTCTCTGCCCGAGCTTGTGTGCGAAGAGGGTGGGGGGTGGAGGGGTAGAAACCGAAGCCCAAACGTCCAGCAGCACCTACTCAATGACCTCACTTCTCCGCTTCCACCAGGAAGGAGGGAGAAGACGAGAGCATGCGAGAAGAGAGGCAGAGCCTTTTACAATCACCTAATAACTCCATTACGTGAAGCTGTGGGGCACACCGAAAAAGCAAAAACCCATTCCTGAGAGCCGTGGTCCTAATGTCCAGCTGAGGTGAACGGCTCAGATATATGATACCTGAGCCGCAGGAATACAATAGCCCAGCAAGGGGAAAAAATGGGATAATATTAGGATATTACCCAGAAAATTAAATATGACCAGAGGATGAGGTGAGAGCTTTTTAGGGAACGTAATATTTTCCCCCTGCACTCTCTGCTAACGTTATTAATTGGGTTAAAAATCTACGGTTTCAGTGGCTTTTTGTGTCTGAAGCTGAGCTGCTGGGCAAAGTGGGCTCAGCCTCATCTTAATGAATCAATTTGTTTTCTCCGACCTTTGTCTTAGTTTGGGGGGCGGGCGACATAGGAGATTAAGATCCCTTCTCTCTCTGTCTCTCTCACAGCGAGGTGTGTTTTGCTCTGCAAAATGTGACAAGAGTTTTTTTATATCATCACCTGTGTGACCTGATTCCTTTTCATTCATGTGACTTCCAAAAATCAAACGACGAGAACACAACAAACCTAGAAACAGACCCAGAACACAAATGCGCAGTGTAATTGATCTGGTTGTCATGGCCCATTTGTGTTTAGTTAAGAACAGGAGCCTCCACATCCCTCATAAAAAAGATGACACGGAATATGCATTCCAGCATTACAAGGAAATTTCATTTGTGAAAGTTCAGCTGGCAGATCGTAATGAAATATTAATGACAGCAAGGGCGTGTCCCAATTGCACACTAAACATGAATACTAGTTTTAGAGTATGATTACAAGTGTTGGCATTGTCTGTACTCAGAATTCCACAATGCATACTCAGAATTGGTCCGTTTTTGTACTGTAATTCATAACTGGAATGGAGGAGCTACAGACATCTGGAAATTTAGCAAAAAATAAAAATACTAAATTGGTAGCCATCAGCTCCAGAAATGGTGTATAATGATGGAGTTCAACCCCATTTTCTAAACATTAGCATAAAATAATAAGTAAATAGTGTTGTTATTAGTGTTTCAGTAAGAAAAGCATTATTTATTGTTAAGGTTATAGATATGGTAGCCACATTTTTTGGTATTGGCATAGTAACGCTATCACTGCCTGTTAGTTAGAATATATCCAGTTAAACCATAGGCTCAAGTTTAGAGAACCAGCCTTGTCAATAGAAGGTCTCTGGTTGAATCCCCTGAACCAACATGGCACAACTGAAGTGCCCTTGAGCAAGGCACCTAACCCCCAACTGCTCCCCAGGCACTGTGGATTAGGGCTGCCCACCACAAGTGCGCTCACTGTCGCTAAGTGGATGTGTTCCAATGCACAATGGGTTAAATTCCTCTGTGTGCAAGCACATTGGTCAGTGAGTATGCACTTTCACTTTCACTTAAATATGTTATTTGTTAACCTGCCAAATTCCATACTGTTAAGATTAGTGCACAGTATATACCTTATAGTATTAGGGTTTAGTGCGCAATTGGGACACAGCCCAAGTGTCAGGTTTATCATCTGTTTCAGGTTTCACAGCTGCAGAGAGATGTTTGTTGATCTAATTCGCTGATCTGAACATTAAATCTCAGCAGAGAAGCGATGGTCATGAAGATTAAGAGAAGACAGAAGAATTAGCTATGATTGGCATTGATTGCAGCCACGGAAATCCATCAATAAGGCCTTCAAGTGGCGCATGCACCGCCTATGGCAGGGCTGTCTGAGAGAGCAGTAATGGTATGCATGAGCAAGGTGCTTTGAGGCAACATGCAGAGATGCTGATGAGGTAGTGGTCAGGCACGTGCAGCGGTAAAGCCAGACTATCCAGTGTTGGCCTTGTCTCATTGATTGAGGCTGCTGCGCTCAGTGATGGCGATGTGGGAGTGTGTTGTGTCACTATAGGGTGTGTGATGTGGTCAGAGCTTGTTGTGGCTTTGTGGATTGTAGGACAAGCCTCCCCTCCACCCCAAGGATTTTTTCCCCTGTTGAGGAATGTTCTGGATGCTTTCAGAGTGTGGTTTTGTGTCTCTCTCTTTCTCTCTCTAACTCTCTTTCTGTGTGAGGGAGGGTTAGGCTCACTGGAGATCAATATTTAGCATCCCATGCGTGAAACAGGCAGATGTTTGGAGTTTCCTTTTCAGAGACGAAAAGGCTTCTCCTGAGTGAAGGAGATCAATGCTTCCTTCATTCAGCGTCTCCATGCTCCTGCTCATCCTCTGGGAAGAAATTTTGGCGTCGCTCCTCCCTGGAGGGAGTGGGGACAGTTTACCTATCCATGCATCACCCGCGGACTCTTTTGTTGTGACTGTAAAATGGAGAATCTTGAATGTAGAAACTGAATTGCACATCAAAATATGTTTGTTTTCAGAAACAGATATCTTCCAAAATGATAACAGAGGAGAAGAAAAAATATGGAATGGAAGTCAATGGAACCAGACGTCTTTACAGACAAAAATTGAGATAAATTTGGTCCAAAATTAAAGTCTGGTCCTTATTTTTATATATGTGATAACCACATGCTAGGAGAGATTGGGAGTGTATATTTAGGAGTGTTGCTGAGCTGACATTAGCATGCTGGCCTTCTCAATAACAGCTTATCCATCAGTCAAACTTAGCATCATATTGTAAAAATAAATAATGTGGCAAATCAAAGCCAAACTGCTAGTTTCTCACTGGACTGAGAGCAAAACTTCTGTCAAAAACACATCTTACCTGTAGAGTACAGAGAGGTCCGTTGGCCGAAAGACACAAAGACACCTTCCTAATCAGGTGCCAGGCTGAGAGAACACAGTGCTGGTGTGAAAAAAGGTTCTGGTGTTAAACAACAGGACTCTTGATTTGTAATTGATTTGTTCATTTGCAAGCAGTGTGATTGAAAGTAAGGGGGCCGTGTCAGTCTAACGCTAACATCTCTCTTTCTCTCCTTCTCTCTTTCAGCACTTACAGCAGCACGAGAGTGCAGTGGAGGGCGAGGCGTGCTACTATCACTGCGTGCTGTGTAACTACTCCACCAAGGCCAAGCTGAACTTGATCCAGCACGTGCGGTCCATGAAACACCAGCGCAGTGAAAGCCTGCGCAAGCTGCAGCGTTTGCAGAAGGGCCTGCCAGAGGAAGAGGATGACCTGAGCACCATCTTCACCATCCGTAAATGTCCCTCCAGCGACATGGGTAGGTAGCATGCGGTCACTTCCATGCAAGCCTACACTCACGTAACCCCTTAACACTGGAACTATAGCCCAGTTGGCATTGTTTTGTGGGAACAGAAGCTATAATATGAGATGAACTAATGGCTTGTATTGGACATTTAAATGGTGATGGCATCTCTGATCAAGTGAAAGTAAACCGCTGAAAACAGAATGACTTGTTCATCCAATAACTGTAGCCCTACATTTTATTCATGTTGATGCTTTTGTGGGGCTCCTTCCAATATATGACTGGATCTATTCCATCATCACAATAAGAGGGAATGTGACACTTTCAGGTGTATTCTTCCATTATCATGTCTGCTATTAAAGGACATTCCCATTGTACAAGTACATTTCTTGTTTCCTGGAATCTGGCCTTTTACACTCACAAATGAGGCCACATGCAGGCTAGCATTGAGGCAAAGGCCTCTCCTTGCTCTGAGCGTATTACTTGAATAGTCTTTGAACGCTGTTCAAGAAAATGTGCCCAATATCCTTAATAGGAGCCCTGACTCTTCATTCAGTTTCTTTTAATGCTCAAAGCATATTAAGCACTTTCAGAGACCTGAAAGTTTCTCAGACCCCCCCCCCCCCCCCAACATATTCAAAGTGTTCCAGGAGACAGTCGTCCACTCCTGGGCAGCGGCACATCAAAGTGACAGGAGAAGAGCAGGACAGCATGGTTTATAGATCACTGATCAGCTGGGAGGATGTCCTGAAGAGGGGGTGGTGCCAGTAACTGCACACTTATTAAACCCAGTCGTGGGTCTGGAGTCTCTAGAACACCCTCCTCCAGTTCTAGTAATTGCCAGGTTGGCTCAGGTGTAGTACAATACACCAAAACATGGCAAAACCAAGGACACACTAGTGAGTGTAAGCGAGGCAATGGTTTTGGAGGCTCCATGCCAAAAAACAAAAGGCACGGGGGCTGAGAGTGGGGGTCCTCACGTTAGTCAGCGATTAAGGAGACGGAGCTGCGGTCAATTAACACTCTGTCTCGGCACGGATTTGGTTTTCTAATCACTTTGACTCCCGTGCCCTGACAAAGGGGCTCCATTGTGCATCCCGCCTCCCCTCCTCTTCCGCCAGTCAGGCGGGCCGAGCAGCGCACAGCCGCCCTCTGTGCTGCAGGAGAGAGAAAAAGAGAAGGGGGGAGAGGCAAAAAAAAAGGAAAAAAAGCAAGTCGGCCTCTGAAGACGCTTTGTTCCGAGGAGGCAGGGATAATGAAGCCAGCGGCCGGGAAATTGCGCAAAAGGCAGTCACAGATCTGAGGCAAATCATTAGAGAACATATTTAGCCGAGCAATTAAGGACAATTAAGCTTTCTGCTTGCTGCACTCCAAATATGTTAATGACTACAGTACAGTGGACAAGTGAACATGCAAAGGCAAGAGGAAGGCCCACTTAGGTTAAAAGGGTGGGGGGTTGGGGATTTTACTGAGTGTGTGTGTTGCTGGGGAGGGGGGAGTTATGGTGGAGTTCACAAACAAGTCTGATTTCTCTCTCTCTCTCTCTCTCTCTCTCTCTGTCTCTCTCCTCTCTTTTTTTTGGTTGATGTATTTATTTATATATTTTCTCGGCTAACCTTTGATGTGCGTTAATGGATTCCCTTGTTTGTGAGGCTGGCTGGAGGTTAGGTAATGGCTCCTGCAGAGGGCTTGTGTGGGCAGAGTGGCACACATGCACACACGCATACACGCTGACATCTTCCTTTTGCCATCTTTTCACCAAGTTGCACCGAAGCTGTGCAAAATGGCACATGAAACTTTTGAGTAAGTAAGATGGGGCGAGTCAGGGTGAGGGGTGGAGGCTAGGGGGCGAGGAAAGCCAACATGCTTTGATGATGGGTGCTTGTGCTTGGTAGCCTTTTTTCTTTTTTGATGTCTTTAATTATGACCCTTCTTTCTTGGCTCCAGTATTATTGAATTTCTGTACTTTCCTGTCAGGAATATGTAGGTGATTAAGACTTGCTAGGCTTGCGCTGATTGGGAAACCCTGATGAAGGACAAGGTGAGCGCAAATCGAACAGAAGCTGCTCAAAGGGAGGCTGGGTAGGTGTTTGCTATCAGCTATTGTTTCACTTGCACTGTTGAGGAAAAGAGAAAGAGAGAGACAGGGAGGGAGAACAAGCGAGCTGATACCTGCTAAGTGACGTCACGGTCGTGGCGAGTAGCAGTCAGTCAGGCCCCTTCCAGAGGAACTGCTCTGTTAATAGCCTGTGACGTGCTGTTTACCGAGCCGGGCCGGCTGCAGTGCGAGCGCTGAAGGCCTGATTGATTGCCCTACAGATGCAGGATCAGGCTCGGGCTCCCGCCATCCAGGCCAGCTCTCTCTCTTTCTCACTTGCTTGCTCAGTGCCAGGAACAGTCTGGGCCTGGGCCTTGGCCCGCCGCTCTTCTGCAGCCAACCACGTCCCTTTAAAGAGCACGGGGTGAGCATTTTGCTCCCCTTGGACTGGCTCGAGCCCACACTCCCCCACCTTATATATATTTTTAGTGGTCCGTTAAATGAAACGAAGTGTGTAATAAAGAATGTCTGCCTTCTTTGCTTTGCAACCAACTCCCCCTTTTTCTCATTCAAGCATCTTGATCGAATTATGCTGATAATGAACATACCTCTTCAAAAAAAATGAAGCAAATACTTCACTTTGTTTCTGCCATCACCTCCCTTCTCTCAGCCCTCTGTCCTTCGCTTTCCCCTAAAACTACCATTTGACTTTGTAATGACTTGTTCCACCCTCAGTCCTTGACCCCCACCTCCACAACCACCATTACCCCCCTCCCTCCAGCTTGGAGCTCAACCATTCCCTCCTAGTGTAACATTTAATTTCCTCCCTGCTTGCTCTTCTGAGGCGCTGCGCTCTTTCTTGTGGTCAAGACACAGTTGCTAAAGTGGTGGAAGGTTCCCACTTGTTAAAACAAAGCTGGCCCTCCATTTCTGGGTCAACTAGGCAGGAACTCCCCTGGCAGCTGCTGGGCGGCATGTTGGCGTTAGGTGCTGGGATACTTCTTCAGCTGGAGCGAGTGTCGCCCTGTTCACTTCCAGCCCCCCACTAGCCTGCTCCAGAGCTTCAAATAACAACACAAGCTCAGGATATCCCATCAAAAGAGGCGGAAGTGGGTAGTCCAGTGTTCTCCCTGAAGGTTTCTATGAGATCGAATGCATTCAAAGCTTTGTCAAGCAGCACCTAGAAACCCGGGGTGTACAGTGACACCTCTCGACCCCGGCATTCTTTACAAAACAATTAGTACGGAAGGAGTTGAGAATCCCGGCAGCACACATTAATGCACATTAACCACCGGCTACAGCGCTGTAAAAGCCCTGCATTAAGGCCGGCCGGCCGGCCCTCAGGGAGGGCTAGCGTGGCTCTTTCTAAACGGCCTCCGCAACTGTCAGATCCCATTTTCTGGTCATTTGTTAGCACCACCAATGAGGATCATTCATTTTATTTTTTTTTTATAAAAAAAAAAAAGATCCATACCTCTAACTCAGAGAAAGTGTGTCATAGCAGACGCTGCTGATGAAAACAATCGATTGTGGAAATATTGATTGCTTTGTTTTCTGTTTGATCCATATTTTCTGCCTTGGCTTTGTTGTTTTTTTCCTCTCAATAATAGCCAAGCTCTGATTAATATAACGCTCATTAACAAGTACTCCAGCCAAGCACATGTACATGTAAGGAACCTGCTGAGGAGGAGTCACACAGGCAGAGGCAGAAGTGTGGGGACAGTCCTCAGGTGATCAGGGTGCCATATGTCTTTGCCCTTCTCCACTGCCCACAGACCGCTGGGGTGGCAGAGATGAATCTCCTGTCCAATTAGAGCCGTGTGTGGATAAGAGGCAACCATTGTTTCTGATTCACTCCCCCACTCAGAAATGTGCTGCTTAAGCATGCTGCCCTCTAGCTTGGACCTTGTCCAGCCTTCTTAACCCCTTGAATGGTCATCAAGACAACGAAGGCATTCCGCGCCTGCAGAAGATAAACTCTCAGCGTGGATGTGCATGTGAAGGGTGGTTAGTGGCACTCCAGCACCAGTTGGCAGGAGCTTTTTTGTGAGTGGCGTTCACCAGGGCTTACAACTGGCTGACACATTGAGGTCTCTCACATCACCAGAGTTAATGAATTCAGGTTATTCTTTGGATGTTGTAGAATGGGGCACAAGAGGAAGATGAATGTAGTGTTTAGGTGGGAATGAGAGGAGATTAGGCTTTTGTCAGTGTTGATTTTACTGCTGTTGTTCATCAGAGTTGTGGCCAAAAGTATTGGGACTCTTGCTCACTCATTGTTTCTTCCAGAATCAAAGGGATTAAAAAAGTTTATTAGTGTTGGTGAGCTCAGGAAGTCGAACTCCACCTCATCGTCAGCTCATTCAAAAAGTGTTGGATGAAGCGCCAGAATTCCAGAGCACACAGCTCTACCTGTCAGTCCTGGGGGGCTTTATACACCTCTATCCCACACATGGAATTAGGCAGGATGCCAATAGGTTCATGTTTATCTGCTCCTGAGTCATATTCTACTTCTCTACATGGACTGGACAAGATGTGTGTGCATTTGTGCAACTAAATACATTCCTTGGACATACTTGCTGGGTATGCAAATCATGAAACCTTGCTTTGCCTTCCATTGCTGTTCCATGTTCTCTGGGTTTAAACATCACGAGGAGGTCTCAGTCTGTTGGTAAACTCCAGCTCTAAAGCATCCTCACCTTGTATGTTCATGAGATGAGATCAATGTGGTCCTTCAAATAAGAACAGAACAATCATGGATATACAGTATTTGAGCAGAATACAGTTTGTATCTAGTCAGTTTCTAGGCACAGGTACACTTCCTGCTTGTACCTTAACCTGCATGGATCCCCTCATTCATAAGCCATTCAGATTGCAGTAAATCTGGTTAAGCAAAAGTACTGGAATTTGTGCTTAGAGTAAGGCAAATATAGCATGTGTACTCATTTCTGGAGCCTGTCCAAGAGCTTGAACAGAGGACAGGATGTGTCAACACAAAGAGAAAGGAGCACTTTTAAACAGCCCTCAGTTCTCTCTTTGGGTTGGAATGGAACATGTCACCCCTGAGCAGACAGGCAGCCAGTGCTCCAGCTCTGTTTGCCTAAACTATACGTGTGAACAGAGCAAACACCGCACATATACAGTAAATGCCAGAGGAGAGGAGTCCATCGAAAAGACGGGTTAACATCTTTTCCAACTCCTGGTCCCATTTGGTGCATGTAGACAGAAGCTTTGCTTGGAATGTCCTCTCCTCTTTACACGCTTGTTAAAATGCAGAAAAACCTTCCCAGAAACAGGATATTATAGCTACTGCCCACTGCTCCCCAGTCGTCTGCTTCAGCTCCCCATGCCATGTTAGGCCCGGGAGGAGGCATGGCAGCAGCAGCTTCAGAAAGCACTTGGAGCTTCTTTTTAATAAACTCTGGAATTGGCGTGTTTCATGTCGAGATGGGAGGACATTAGAGCTAGGAGAGGGCCCCGGAGCCCCAGGCCGGCTCCTGTCGGCCGACCTTCCCTTAATCTCTGGCCGAAGCGCTCAGCCTAGCAAAGGAAATTGTTTGCAGTCCGCAGAACGTGGCACGAATTTCATAAATACATTACCTTTCATTTTGAAATATATTAAAAAGAAACCAGGCCTTTTATTAAAAAGCCCGAGCGATGGCTTTATAGATTTTCCACTCGACGCATGTTAAGGCTGGGCCTCGCACAGCTGTCTCATCCAGACGCACACAAGGAAGTCTTTTCTTTGCCTCTCGGTTTATGGACGAGCCGCTGTTTAAATTCCTCCACTGGCTCATCCTGCTGCTGCAAATTGAGCGAGAAGACGGGCTGCTATTCCTGGTTGTGAATCAGAGTGGTTTTGTCTAGATTTCTCCTGCCCTTTTTTTACAGGCTAGTCCTGGATGCCATTGACCACCATCTGCCCTTCAGGAAGATGAGAAAGGCCGGGGTCATGTGCAGGGCTTCACAGGAGGGTGTGTGTGTGTGTTTTAGGAGCAAACACAGGGTGTGAACATTCAGCGTGTGGGTCTGAAGATATCTCCTCTGCTGTTCCTTCAGAGATGACCGTTTGGGTGCATATGGCCATGTTTTATTGTCTGCACACCAGCACAATTAACGCACATGTGGGTGTTCACACACCCACCAAATGTTCATGCATGTGGGTGAGAACGGCCTCCTCTGTCATCAAGCCCTCTTCTGAGGCCCTTAATTTCCAGTCCTGGTGAGGTGCGCAGCCCTGGCAGGACAGGAGAGACGGGACATTATAATATTAGTTTTCTCCCTCCCCCTCTTCTTCAATCCACCTCCCATCATTACGAGACACTCTCCTTGAAAGCTGATCCAAAAGATAGACAGGCCATCAGGAGGCAGTCATCTCATTTGTACTTACCAAACGTGCTAATGAGTTCTATTCTGGGGTGCGGCAGGCTGCGGTGGGGAAATTTCAGAGCACGAATGGGGCACCAGGGTTTCAGGTGGCAGTCTTCAGCCTCACACTCTCCCCTCCGGCTCCTGTGTCCAGCAAGACTTTAGCAGCTATACAGGACAGGAGCTGTCAGTCATCGCTGACATGCTGAATGAAGCTCAGCACAAACGTGTGGAGAGTCAGGTAATGTGAGAAGTTGCATGTATGAGGAATGAGGCACTAGTGCTTTTGATATGATATGAATGCATAGTAAGGTGTACTGAAAAGAAAATTCAGGATATTCAGGACTATATATATATATATATATATATATATATACACACATTATATATTTATTTTCCTTTTTTTGTTTACAAAGCAATTGGGAAAAAATAAATGCTATTGAATGTCCTGTCAGTAGAAGTGACACCTGAGTTATAATTTGACACCACATACATTTTTTTCAGAAAAACATTCTAGAGATTATATTAATCTATATTAATCTTACAATTTGTTGACAGTGAGCTTATTGGCTTTATTACAGTTGTTTCCTCTCCACTGGACATTTTGTGCATATTTAGTACATAGCATCGAACATATGAATATCATGCATACATTAGGAGATCATTAGTACATAAACTTCCTCAGTAAACACTATTAAACTTTATAGTAGCTGATAATAGACTATAAATAACATCAGAAAACATAATCACTAGAATAGGAGATATTAGTCCATAAACAACCTCAATAAACACTATTAATCACTAGAATAGGAGATACTAGTCCATAAACAACCACAATAAGCACTATTAGTCACTAGAATAGGAGATATTAGTCGATAAATAACCTCAATAAACACTATTAATAATTAGAATAAGAGATATTAGTCCATAAACAACCTCAATAAACACTATTAATAATTAGAATAAGAGATATTAGTCCATAAACAACCTCAATAAACACTATTAATCACTAGAATAGGAGATATTAGTCCATAACCAACCTCAATAAACACTCTGATTATAGAGGATAAGATCACTAAT